>JAODJU010000119.1:26110874-26125163 GCA_026776725.1 Gnathonemus echidnorhynchus | reverse complement strand
GAGTTGTGACCTTAACCTCATTGAAGGTCTTTGGGATGTGCTGAAGGAGGCTTTGTGGAGGTTCAACTCACTTGTCAATACAGGATCTCGGTGAGGAATGAATGCAAGTCTGGATGAAAATAAAGGGTGAGATGTTGCATAAGTCTGTGGAAACAATGCCATGACAAATGTGTGCCATAATCAAAGCTAAAGGCGGTCCAACGAAAAATCCAAACGGCGACTTTTTTTTTGGCTGGGCAGCGTATATCACCTCCAGCAAAGTACACAATAGAACATCATTTAAAAAAAAAAAAACTTAAGACTTAAGGTAAACGTGTGGTCATGATTAGCATTAAGCCAAGATATAGAGACATGACCCATGTAGGGTCCATAACTCCATCTTTAAGCCAGCACAGAGAAGTTCATCCACCGGCACACATTGTCTTTAGGATTATTTATTCAGCAGTCAGTTCTTGTGCTGGTGTTTTTCCTCACCTTGTGTCATTTCTGTCTCACAGCTATTTTTCTTTGGATACTGTTCTTTATTTATGGGACAGTCTCTGTGTTACTCAATACAAGATAAATTTATCCTCATCAAATCACAGCTTTTCATCCCAGTTCTGCCTGTGTGAATTAGCAATGCACTCCCAGGATCATATAATCTCTGTGTGACACCTCCCTGAAGCCTTTTGCATCTCCATGGTTTGTTTGTTGGTGTTTTGCCCATCCCCCAAACAGTGGGTGCTGTTCCTGTCTTACAGGTGACTGGTGGCCTTGTCAGCCAGCATAGGTGGAGCTAAATCTGATGTACGAAAAGCCTGGAGGTGCCCTTCCTAACAGAATCTGTTTTTGGCTCTCTTTTTGTCCTTTCTTTTTTCTTTTTTTACATTTTACTTTTTTTTTTATAAATGCATAGTTCAGCTAAAAAATAACAAACTGTCTTACTCTTTATGAAATGTTCCAGTCACAGGAGATAAATGAGATTTAATCTGCAGGACAGATACATAATATGTTCACATATATGAGGAAGAGGAAGTATGGAAAATATTGTATAAAGGAGCAAAATTTAAGGCATAGGGAGACATAAAGAGAGTATAATCATGAGTGTGCATACCACAGGTAAAAAGGAAAACAAGCATCCATCCATCCATTTACTGTCCTATTCAGTGTCGCAGGGGGTCCAGAACCTATCCTGGAATGTACAGGCACAAGGCAGGGAACAACCCAGGATGAAGCACCGATTCATTACAGAGCAAACTCACACACCAACGTCACAGGGAGAAAACTCCACACACAGAGCCGTGATGGACACTCAAACTTTGTTCCCAGAGGTGTGATGCAACATCGCTAACCACCGTGCTACCAGAAACAAGCAGAGAATAACAGAAACACTCAGTGTACTACATTAAAAGCCCTACTGGTTGAGTAAAATGTTGCTAGTTTGATTGATAAACTAATTTGCTGTAATTAGTGGGAAGAATAGGATGCTGGTAACTTGATCAGTACTAAATTTTTCCAGTGCAAACAGTATCAGAGAAAGAGTGATAAACACCTTGCAAGCATAGCAAAACAGAAAGAAAACTTTCAAACATAGCAAGAATTAATCAGACAGCTATTACATTCAAAAGCAACAAGAAGAACATTCAGGGAACACAAGAGACCAGTTAAGGAATTGTAGATTAGGCCAAGTAGAGGTGTTACCAGAACAGATTAACCTTGAGGCATTGTTTGAAGGTTGAGAGGGAAACTGATGACCAGATGCCGTTTGGTAGCTCATGTCACCATAGGGGAACCACATGAGTGATATTGATTGCATTGCTTTGCTGATTAAAGAGGGTGAATCAGATGTAGGTGTTGATGAGCATTTTGATGAAGATGAGTGCCTGCCCATTAACTGCTCTGAAAGGCACCAGCAAGGACTTGAACTTGGTGTGGGAACCTACAGGGAGCCAATGAAGATAGACATGGAGGGATTTAACAGGAGAGCATTTTGGCTGATTGAATACAAGATGTGCTGGCATATTTTGAATCCTCTACACTAATTTGACAGCACAAAGTGGCAGCCCTGTCAATAAAAGAGTTTGAGCTGCGTACTCAGACAAATAAGGCCTGATCTTCCTGATGTTATACAGGGTAAATCTGCACATGCTGTGCGCTCAGCAAAGGAGAGCTGATCATTATCACCCTTGGTGCCTGGCAAACCCTGATGGAGACAATATCAGTGATCAAGGACCCAGGTTGGCATGGCGGAGGAGGTCTCCATTCTGTGTGATGGCAGCATACATCGTGATGTTACCACCTCACTGGCCCGGGACGTTCGCAATAGCTCTGTGGCCAGTGATATTTCTCCTGCTCCTTCTTACTTTTGTGAGGTTGAACCCTGCTTCCTATATGAATATCAATTCGTGTGGTATTGCATTAGTATTGATTTTCATTATTCTGTAAATAAAGACAAAATTGTGTAGTTCAGTACATCCCTACTATAAACATACATGGTGCTGTAAAAGGTTATGTGTATGTAGTGCATTTTGGTTGAAGACGGTAAACTCACCTGCTGCCTTTTTATAGTGCTTTCACCCGATCAGTTGGTTAATGAGTGTGGTATTTTGGAGGGTTGTGCCTTGGAATGGCAAAGAAGTGATATCATATTAGATTTATCTGTCTTATGTAGAGAGGCGTGTTTAATGTTTTGCAAAATATTGTGTGTAGTGTTTTGCAAAAAGTGTAAGGCTGAGAATTTTTGTAAGGAATGGCAAAAAACTGTAAAAAGTAATATATATATATATATTTTTTTTTTTTTTTTTAAATTAGCATCCAGTCTCTGATCTGGGACAGGCCAGAGACTCTCAACGACATTACAGACAATATGAACCCTGACCACACAGCTGATGAAAAACCCATTGCATGCCTCAACTGTAATGTCTAAACAAGCTTCCTCCATGGCCTGGAGGACAAGAACACAAATGTAGGGATCTTGGTCAAGGACCATCCATGGCCATGCTGAAGAAAACTAATCTATAGGGTTAAGGGAGGGAGAATATGCAGGTAGAATGTTACTGAATCTCGGGTTGTTGGCGAACCAGTTACAAACCAGAGCAGCCTTACGGAAACTGACAATGTCCCAAATGACAATGTAGCATTGCTGCTCCGGTGCTACCAGTTCCCGCTGGTCGAGCTGGTCCAGTGTACATGATCTCAGAGACCACTAAGGAAAACCAGTAGGAGCTTCATATGGACGAAGGATGGCAGGGTGGGGAGGGGAGTCCTCCAGGGCTGATAGTGGCGCACAGGGATACAAGATCACAAGAGATTTAAATTTTGAATGTTGTGAAATGTAGAGAATTGTGTCTAGCGTTTTGTAAAAAGTGTGATTTAGAATTGAGAACTGAGTATAAAGCAGAAATTGTGCTTGCAATTTTGCAGACATGGTTTAGGGATTGGGGCCATGAGTTTCAGGTTTCAGTGACTGTGTTTCAAGTTCCAGTTTTGTGTAAACAATAATGAAAAACAGTAGCGCTGCAATACCTATTGAATTGGAAAGAAATATAGAGAGGTAAGAGATCAGACTTTGTGATTGTATGTCTACAAAGAAATTTTGTGTGGCAAATTGCAGGCAGAAAACAACAGTAGGCACAAAGATAAATATACATAAAAACAAGACAGAAGCATTTCTGACAAAATACGAAAATAAAAAGCATAAAGACTCCCCAGCTGTCCTGTTTTTAGTCTTGTTAAAATCAGACAAAAGGGCATGGCTTCAGAATGGTTTTGTGTGGAAACATAGATTAAGGAAGACAGGTTGGTGGGGAAAAAAGAGTGGCAGGGAGAGGGAGAATGTGGAGGACGAAGGAGAAGAAGACCAAGAGCAGTGCTCCATGAGGAGATAAGGGCCACAGTTATTGACCATGTTGTTAACCATGGTCTCTCTTTCAAAGAGACTGGTTTAAGGCTGTAATCAAATCTGTAGCATTTAACAGTTGCATCAGTAGTGTGAATTATTTGGCAAAGCAAGAGGTGTATCCTTTAATGATAATTGAACTACAGTATTAGAGTACAATACAGTTTTTTACGTTTTGATTTGTACTGGCATTGTGAACTATATAAATTGTTCTGTTTTGTGTGTTTCATTCTAATATTCAAAGGTTGCCTCCCACAAGATGGAGAAGCAGAATATTTCAGATGTGCAGGAAATTGCCATTATTGACACGGTAATTGGCAACAATGCAATAAATCTGCGGAAAATTTGGGACAGAGTGCTGGCAGACAGTATCACATTGAGGACTGTGAATATGCTCAGGACAACAAGAATAGCCAGAGTCCTAGAGAAACATAAAATAAGGAGGAAGCAGTTGTACACTGTATACTTTGAGACAAATTGTAAATATGTGAAAGTATCAGTATGCCCAGGTAATATTGTCTGTTCAGTAACCAAACAACTATATACACAGCTATGCATAATGTAAAGTACTGTAAAACTGTGTATTTAATATATTTTAGAGAGTCGTGGGAATGGAAGACTGGCAAACTGCACATATATTCATATTTTAAGATGAAGCTCTATCAAACCTAGATTAGACATTCTAGAACATAATTTCCAAGATGCAATGCTAGAGAAGGCACAAGATGTAATGTTGATGAAAACTACTTTTTTTCTTGAACTTATTTTTCACAAGTACGTTACTCATATTTAATGATATTGAAAATATGACTTATTTTATTGCCATACAACTTAATTGTTAGGAATTCGTCTCAGTGTGTTTATGACAAAACAACAACCAATCACAGCATAACATAGGACACATAACATATAAACCCTGCCCATAAAGAAGGTCTCATGCAAATAAAAAGATAAAGGATTTTCATGCAAATTGCTGCATTTCTGATTCATTCTTGCACATAAACTTTAGTACAGTCAATAAAATGAGGAGTTATTCTACACTGAACTACTGATTTATGTGAAAAATCATTCACACTTCAGAGATAAAAGTTCATTTATGTAATGCTTCAAGTTGTTAGTGATTTTTAAGTGACGATGTATGCTTTCTGAGTGAGAACTGTTGCCAGTGTTATAGCTGAACAAGCTTACTTTGAGACAAGTATGAAATCTTTTGGTGGTTTTGAGAGAGTTTTGAAGGTGAGATTAACTGTTTGGTTAAGATGCATGCAGACTATATGAAAGGTTTTGTCTTCAGTATTGACTGATGTTTGTTAGCTGTTTAAAAAAACTGTAAAAATGTTACATGTTTTGGTACCTAGTCCTCGGCAGCTGTGAGGGGAGGTGGAAAATGTAGCTCTAGGGAAGAAGCTGTTCTTAGGTCTTAGAGTTGGCTTTGATAGTTCTGTGTCTCTTCCCTGATGGTAAGGGGACAAGGGGACACGCGGTGGTAGGTAAACAGTGGTGATTATGTCAGTAGTAAATTTCTTTCGTAAAAAGAACGTTATGCATTTTACTGTCAGGTATTCTGTGTCTGAGGAACAATGTGTCTGTATAATGTCCGTTGCAGTGCACCAGTTGTTGTCACCATATTATGCACACTCTCCTTTTCCTCTTCCCAGACTCCACATTGGCTTACTAGCTCAAAAGCCGCATTAGGAACAGTTGTGTCCAACTGAGACTCCGTAATAATCATCACACAGCTGTACATGCTGTGCGAACGTGATGCTCAGTCTGATTTTGTCCATCTTATTATCAAGTGACCAGTCACTGGTAAGGAAGATGCTCCACAGGGCTGGTTTGTGCGGGTTAGCCCTTAGCTTAGCTCATAGGCTGGGGTTAGCCCTTAGCTTAGCTCATAGGCTGGCTCGCTTACGCTTTTGTTTATTTTCCCTGCCTCACCTCCATCACTTCCTGAGCAGCATGGTGGTAATTCCATTGGGTTCTGCCAGGCGCAGAATCTCTGGTGGTATAGAATTCAGCATTATGGGGTATGATCCAGGCACCGATCTCTCTCTGATATGAGCAGTACTTTTTGCTCATAGCACATTCATGCTTTGATTACTCAGATTGGCAAACATGAAACAAACAAAATAACAAAAATCCTAGTATTTAGCTGAGAGCACAGAGCCACTACATTAGCATGCACCACCATCTTGTCCATGTAATATCAATTCAGGAGGTCTCTGCCAATTTCCACCACTAGAAAACATGATTCGACCTCCCTCATGCCTGCCCAACATGTTCAAATGCCACTGACTTTCATACATACATTGCTGCCAGCACACAATCTCGCTAATGCAAGCACCTTGCTGAGGCAGTAATTGAATACCTATAGCAAGCAGACAGCAACAAGTGGTTGACTTACTGTATCTGTAGCTGTGTAGCATTGTAACAGCTTAGATGCCTTATCTAATCAATTTTGTATCCGGTGTGATTGTTGGTGCCAAACCTCTCAGAAATCCCCTCTTGGGATTTTGATGTACTACATCCCCTAGAGGATTTCAGAGAACGGTATGATGAACAAAAAACATCCAATTAATGGCAATCCTGTGGCTAAAAACGCATTGTTGGTGAGAGAGGTCAGAAGAGAATGGCAAGATTCATTAATGCTAGCAGGAAGGCTGCAAATACAGAAGTAACAGCTCAGTACCTCACTGTAGTGCAGAAAGCCTTCTCTTAACTCATCTACACTTGAAGAAATTCTGTAAGCAAAAATAAATACTGCTCAGTACAGGGCACTACCTAATGAAGCAGCCACTGAGTGCAAAATGCAAGACAGGCATTCCTCCTCTCCTGGAAGTTCTCCCACAGCTCCCTGACACCCACGAATGATGTGCAGTGTCCTGGAATTTGCCTCTCCGCTATTCCACGGCAATAAAATTACCTGGCAAGAAGACACTAAATATCTTGGGATAATCATTGATTTGCACCTGACCTTTGAAAAGCAAGTGAAAAAAAGTAATTAGTACAGCTAAACTAAATTTTGGAAATTTTACATTTATCAGGAATCAATTATCAACAAATGTTGCCAAGTTGTACATACTTTCTATGATTTTTCCATATTTGTGAAGTCCTGGACAAAACCCAGCTAGGTATCATCATTGTCTTATCATTTCTCAGTGTAAACGTTTGACTTTTGAAAATTTTGTCAAGTATGCAAATATCTGCTTATTGTGAACAATTATTCATAATTTAGCTCCCCCTTCTTTAAAAGAATTTGTTTTACTGTAGTCATATAACATCAGGCAAACAGCCTTCACCAGAGATAACTGTTTAGGGCAACGCCAGTGCTCTGAATCTGGTCAATCAGCTTTTTCTATCCGGGCTACAAATACTACTACAAATACTACTCCTAGCAGTATTAGACAAAATTTCCCCCGCTTTTAAATCACAACCAAAAGTATAAAAGTATAGCTAAAATCAAATCAATCTTGTGACCATTAGTCACTGTAAGACAGGGATGTCAGACTGCAGTCCCAGAGCCCTGCACATTTTCAGGTTTCCCCTCATTTAATACACCTTTAACACATTTTAACACTTCCTGTGCTAATTACCACACAGCTCTTGAGCTGAATCATTTGTGGTGGAACAGGGAAAGAACACAGGGCTCCGGCCCCCCAGGACTGGAGTTTAACACCCCTCCTGTATGATAATAAGGATACTGCATTTTTTAATGCATTGTATTTTAGGATATGTATATATAGGATGCTATATATAGATGAAATTTTGTTTTTTAGGTAGCTCTGAGACAGTAACTACTACTGCTAACTGTCAATTGTGCTGTTAAATAAAATAAAATTAAATTTTAAGAAATAAATATTACAGCCCCACCCACTCTGCAAATTTCACCACCACACTCTACCCGCAGTTGGCAAATTTTATCACATGAAATGACAAATATTTCCAGCAGCATCCCCATCCCCCCAGCAAATTTTACTAAAAGCACATCAACACCAGGCTTTGGCAGTATCCAATTTTTAATGCTGCCATACTCATACCGTTCCGACATTTTTGATGGCATTTTTGAATGAACTGTAGTAGTATATGGTATTACTCTACAGTTGTCCCTTACCTGCCTCCTTGAAATTAATATGTCTAAGGTAGGATGTCTGAGAAGATGACAATGCTAGCAAATAATTTTTGATTGGAGGATGAAATCAACAATCTTTAACTACTTCATGTAGTGCATCAGTTAAGGGTAAGATGCATATGCGAACACAGAGGACATACAAATAAAAATATTATGTTGTTCATAAACACACACATACTCAGAATAGCAGGACTAATAAAACTGTTTATGACCTTGGTATGCAGGAGCCATTATAATGTTCCTACCGTGATTTTTTTTGTGATATTTGAATTTTCCACTGTGCTTATGTTATTTATTGAGAATATACAGATGAGCCCTGTGGATTTAATTAAATATTGTGATTCACATTTTACATAACCGCAAGATGTAAAGCACACTGTGTTTTGAAGTTTCAAGTTTTATTTCTTTATAGATATGCACTGATACACTGTATATTAATGCACAGAAATATGTAATCCAAAGAAAAATAATATAAAAGAATATATTATAAAAACAATATTAAAAGATAAAAGACATTGTTTCAGTTAACATATTGATTATGGTTATGCATTTATATGACACAAATAATTCTTAAAACTGCTATGCAACTTCTATATTGCTGCAGCTGAAAGAGATAAGTCTGATATAGTGTGAATAACAGTCATGGTATTTTCTTTACTCTTTCAGGAGACACTCCTATAGGACAGGCCAGGACATCGAGAACTGTGGCACATGCAGGGACTGTGCCTGCATCATCTACAGGTGGGACGGTCCTTGCCTGTGTGTATGTATGTATGTATGTATGTATGTATGTGTATGTATGTATCTGTATCTGTCACTCATTGTCACTCAAGAGTGTGTCACTCAAGAGCACACATAATATATATGTGTGTGTGTGTGTGTATGCGTGTGTGTAAATTGCAACTATTTGTTTGTGCATTTGTTTGTTTACTTACAATACTGTAATACCAGTAATCACCTGATTTTTGGGGAATGGTTGTGCGAATTGGCATTTAAGTTGAATGTGCAATAAATGAATAGGTGTAGTTTCAGAGTTGCATATCACAACTATGACTCAGAGCATTCAGACAAAAACACATTTATTGGCTTATTAGGTGGATGGAGTAGACAGGGCTGTCCAGGGAATACCTTGCTTGACATTCTCATTCCTACTTTAATAAAATGCCTTTACATCAGTTCCCAGGGAGAGATTGACTCATAAACTTGATGAATATAACCCTGTGCAATACGGTGGCAATATAGTTCTTACCTCTCTACTTCAATTTGCATAAATTTTCCCAACATTTCTGAATCGCTCAAATGTTGAAATATTACGAAGATTAATATATTTTTGCCCACATATCTTTAGTCGAATTTCTGATAAATATATAACAGTCTAACATGACTATTGTTGTGAATTTAATGGGACATGGAATTAAATTACTGCTGATGGGGTGAAGTTCAGATTTGGCCCCCCCACAGAAAATATTTGAAGTTTTTCAATTTGATTTGAAGTTAAACTTGGCAACACAATTAAGAAAAAAAGTAAGACTTATCAGGATGGTAGCCCAAAATCCAGAAAAATCCAAAAAAATGGCAGGGCAGGTGACAACGTTGTATCATAAACTAATCATGGTTTAATTAAACCAATAAGAATGTAAAAAGGACTCCCCCCCACTCACAGTACTTTACATACTGTAGCTCTGTAATTAAAGGTTATTTCGGTGTCCTCTGTTCCAAACCATACGGTTAAACACGGCAATTTCTGCTTAGCTCAACATTATTCCTCTCTCGCTGATATGCATGTCAAAATTCAGATATACATAGGAAAAAATGTATACAAGAAGGAAGCTTTTTACTAATCAAACATTCAACAGCATGTGACTCCGGAATAATAAAATGAATTAATGTTAAGTAAGATGCATGTGCAGTGGTGCAGTGATTAGCACTGCTGCAGTGATTAGCACTGCTGCCTCACAGCAAGAAGGTCCTGGGTTCAGTCTTGGGTCCTTTCTGTGTGGAGTTTGCACGCTCTTCCCGTGTTTGTAGACAATCCAGTTTCCGCCCACTGTCCAAAAGCGTGCAGGATGGGTTGATTGGTGTGTCTAAATTGGCCCTGTGAGTGTGTGCACCCTGTGGCGTGTTGGTTCCCACCTGCACCCATTGTTCCCAGGATAGACTCCTGTGACCCCAGTTGGGATTAAGCAGTTTCAGAAAATGGATGGATGGATAACATGCATGTAAATGCTTAAAATGAAAGTACTATGCTAGTATATTTGGATTGACAGAAACTCACAACCTGTGGCTATATGTTTAATTATCATTGATAATTAAATGCTTTAATCTTAAAAACATTTCATATTTTATACAAATGTTACTAGACAGCTAAGATACTGATTCTTTACAGGAAAGTAAATTCATTCAGTCTTGGAAGCATCATATCCACAGGCACTTTTATTCACCCTCCTCCACTCTGTTGCATTGGCCCTATGGATTCCACCAGGGGTGCATGTTGAACAGGCCATTTGTTGCCTCTTTGGGATAATTACCTTATAACTTCAGATGTAAAAGTCAGAGACACATGCCTGATACCTAAAATCAAAGCTGACCCCTTTACAATTAATTTCAGGTAGTTGAATAACTGAAATTAATAACCTGTGTATAATTTATGGATAGGTGAGGGAAAAAAAAAAAACAGTTCAAAAATAGAAAAACCTGTCTCTGTGTTCTAAAATCTCATGACCCTGAATATGACAAGCGGTTACAGAAAATGGGTGGATGGAGCTTAAACATTTAAAAACTATATTCATTCTATAAAAGAGGTAGAGCATCTTCAATCATTTTTAAGATTTTGTTATTTCTAGAGATTGCACAATATTATTTTTTTCTGGGCTGGTTCTGATATTAAAATTTTGAGTATCTTACCAACACTGATCCAATATTTTTATTGACTACTAATCATTGTATGAGATATTTGTGTCAATACATTTCAGTTAAGATGATAAACTCTCTGCATTTAGTGTGTAGTATGAAATATATGATGGAGCACAGATAAAACTTTCAGGCAGCAAACTTTAGAAAGAATAGAAAGAAAAGTCTGAAGACACTCTAGTTTGTATAAGTTTTACCGTGTTCAGACACCGTCAGCCTTACCTGCATTGCATTCTGCAGTTTTGCTTTTTCTCTTCCTTCAGTGTAAAATACAGTAATATATTAGCACACAGCCAACCTGACCGGAGTGGTCTGGACCTGACGGGAGTGGTCTGGCCGCAGACTGCCGACACACCCAACAGGAAACACATGACCTCCATTCTAACCATTTCATGAAATACATATTTTCTGAGTTGATGCTCTGCTAACACTTTACATGTCACATCCATAGTGGCGAGTAGAAGTAAAAACCCCAGGGACAGCTGTTGTACGAGAAATACCCCCCATAGGGGACATTACTAGTGACACTACAGTGGGGAGTAGGTCCTTACATGGACCGATGGGGAACATCAATGCCAGGACTGAGGAACACAGGACAGAGAGGTATATATAAACACTCTTAATGAGGGGCACATGAGGGGCAGGTGTGAGCCATAACAAGAAACACTTAACAAGGGATTGAAAACAGTGGATAGACACCAACAAAAGGGCACAGCAGTGACATCTGCTGGCCAAACAGAAACAGGGTGGGGTTGATGGCAACTGAGCGTGACATACCACAAATATGAAGTTAAAATAAAATAGATAGCAGTGTAAATATAATAACAATAGTAGATAATACGTATTGTATCATCCTGTGTTTGCCTGAGATGACGTATTTATAACTTATAACAAATAAAATCATCATTATAGTTTCTACTTTGCTCTAACATAACATATGTTACTGTAATGAATCAGGTACAATGCATGCTTAAAAAAATACTTAACCTTACAAATGACATCAATCAATATGGACCACTGACAATGTTCTTAATGAATATTAAGAACAAGAAAACATGCAAAACATTTGGTTTTCAAACATTTAGCTCCCATTTGCAATTTGGCTGCATCTATAGTCAAACAACTGACTTATTAAAGGTAATTCCATACTGATTATTCCTTTTAAGTTTATTTGTTTCAGATCTGGAGTGGAGCTCCAGTGAATGTACCGTGTTTCCTGTTGGGTGCTCCAGCAGTCTGCAGCCAAACTTTCTTGGACATGACAGCTCTGACGCATCCCTAAACAATGAGCCATCAATAGGATTCAAACCCACAGCAATGGGATTCAAACCCACAAGCTTCCAAACACAGCTACTGTATGGACATTTTCACGATTTTCAGGGTAGACTTAATTCCAATGGAAAATTGGATTAGATTCTTACTATTCCTGCCCCCCCAGTATCCGATCCAGCATTTTTTTCCAAAATCAGCCCAAAACCGATAGTGGGTATTGGATCAATGCCATGTCTAGTTATTTCTTTTCCGCTTCACTTGGAACTGGCACATTCCTACATCTCTGCTGCCCAGAACAGGGCTGCAAACTTTGGTTGGCTGGCTGGCGTGAGGTTTTCAATTCGAGACAAGTCTGTATACGCATTTACATGTATCTAACAATTTTATTACCTTGTAAATAGTTTATAGGATGTGCAAACTACCCCAACACTTCTGATGTAGCTAATTTTAAGTTTACAGTAGAATAATCTAGATTTATGTAAGATTTCCTGCGTCAACATCAGAGCCTGAAAGCACAAGTGTCACACCAGATGTGTGAGTTAGCAACCCTGCCAGAAGGTGACACTTTGCCTAAAGCCTTTTTGCCATTGGTGACAGTGACATGAGCTGAAACATAGCTCTTGGTGTCAGTGATGCATACAGGCCTCCCTCCTTCAACCAGGCACCCTACATAAGGAGGAACTATTTAAACAAGCAATGCTACAAAGAATCACACACATTTGTGGAGGTCACTGCAGCTTATTTGTGCAAAGTTACATTCAGGGTAGACTCTTAAATGGGTCTAGGTTCTAGCACAAAAGCAATTATTTCAAGCAAGGTCAACAATTATATATATTTTTTAAAGTATAGTGACACGTCATAAAGTACCCTAGAAACATATGTGGAAAAACAGTACAAATGCATTTGCTTAACTTTGTTATAAAAGCACTTAAATGGTTACATGCTTTTGAATTACTTTTCTCATCAGCGTGGTCATACCCACCATGCATAAATCTAATAATTAATTCACAAAGCAATAAAAGGTTACGCCCTCAAATATTTTGGCAACAAGCAAAACATGGAAGACTCGATTATTATACTTTATGAACCTAACTGAAATCCATAGAAATCCTTTTACTCTGAAAATGAATGCATGCCTGTAGCCTACTATGTTTATACTTGGTCATTCTCACGAGCACAAGAATCTTTTGACACAATCCAAAGTTTACAATGAAACTCAGTGTTTGAATTTTGTGCAGAGCAATTGACAATACCTGAACTTAGGTATATTAAAATTTGGTCATTTATAGCTCTGATATTTTTTTAAAATATCACTATAGAGAGGATCTGTCTTGAAATTTGATCACTTTCAGTTCGTTCCCCCTACAATGTCTTCAACGTTAGAAAATGATCCATACAAAACTTTTCGAGTTACTGTATTCAAAAGACCAATTAAGTGTCTTCTATAATGCTTGTGCAAAGCTTGAAAAAGATCTGTCAAATAGTTGTTCAGTTATCGTCTTAACAAGGGAAGCATCTGTGGTGGACGCTGTCTTTATTAACTTTTTTCATTTCTAGGTGATCCACCCAATACTTCTAATTTACCTGTTAGTGAGTGTGGGGCGAGTACAGATTAGTTGGGCAGAGCTAAACACCCACATGATAATAATAACAATTTCAAAGATTAATACTTTTAGTGATCCCTGTGGGGCAATTGTCTTTTTTACACCCCCCTTAACTTGTTCTTGGTAGGGTAAGCTGGCTGTGAAGGGGAGCCACCTGTTGTGGTGCCCAGGGAGCTGGGGGTTATGGGCCTTGCAGAAGGACCCACAGACATACTGAGGCTGGGTTTGAGCTGGTGACCTTCTGGTTACAGGCACACAGGCTTAGCCCACTGAGCTACATGCTGCCCCAATGTGTCGTAATGTGTATTATTCACATATGATTATTCACATGTGTTTCAGATTGTAACATTTATTTTTAAACATGTGTGGCAGTATGACTATTTTGCATAACTGTGCCTTTAAATTTGGGGGCAATTATTGTATTTCGTGGTAGCACCCTATAAAAATGGCAGTGGTTGGCTGGGGATCTAACGCTGGCAAGGTTCTTCCGGTTACCT
>JAODJU010000119.1:26079011-26110774 GCA_026776725.1 Gnathonemus echidnorhynchus | reverse complement strand
CTGCCTGACTGCTTAACCTTCTACCCTGTGTGGACCAGCCCAGAGGTTTTATTTTGCCGTGTGGATGGTGTTTTATTGTGATTGTTAATAAAAGACTGTAAGTGGAGTCACGTCTCTTGCTGCCTTGTATAACGGACCTGAGTGCCTTTTTGGAGTTTTATTTAGCTTGGGAACTATTTCCCTGGGTGCCATTCTCAGGGTGGTATAGTTGGTGTTTTAAGGGGCGGTGTCCCAAACTCTGAGCCCCGCGCTGCGACACATGTAATGTAAAATAATAATAAAAGTAAATAAATGTAAAAAGATTCATTTTGTTACATGTTCAGCATTCTGCATGACTTAATACAGCTTTCCTGAGCGCGTAGTGAGAAATGCAATTAACACATGAGGCTTAACTGGGAACACCTCTCTGCAAACATTCCTCCTCAATGCATAGATGTATGGCATATTCAAAAAACCAGGGAGCATTTTAAATGAGAGAAGAGATTTTGGGGAAGGAAGGCAATCTCCAGAGTCATTTTCATGTGTTTGGCCGTTGCTCTTTCTATCTAGAACATGTCAAATTGTAATCACAAGCAGATTTAAAAAACCTCAATTGAAGGCAACAAGTGAGAGAGACCAGGCAGAATAATCTGAGCACAACACAGACCTGTTAACGGAGTATGCCATCACAGATTGTGGTACCATCATTTTGCAAATTTTTTTTCTCTAAGTTGTACATTCTCTCTCTCTCTCTCTCTCATCCTCCTTTGTTTGCTCCATATCTGCCTTGATGAATCAGCGAATTTCTCTAGTCACACAAACACAAATCTGCCTGCCTGCCCTCTCACTCGTTCCCCTTCTCCTCTTCATTAACATGTTAACAGCTAAGGTCACGGAAGTCTCAACACTCATTTTTTTTAGCTGTAGAGAGAAGAGGTGCATCTCCTGTGTCACTCGTACCTTTTTAAGATAAGATATAGTTTGCTAGCCATTTATACAGCACATAAAATTTCTTTAGCTTTCTCATACCTTATCTGGCTCTCCACAAGAAGCACATTTTTTAGGGTCAGGACACACAGTCAGCCAGTATGCAGCACCCCTGATCCAGTTGGGATTAAGGACCTAGTTTAAGGGCCCAAAGGTGATACACAGCCAGCTACGGGATTCAAACCCACAGCCTTCCGAACACAGGCCCTAACCCACTGAGCTACATGCCACTGGGTTATAAATTTTGACATATTCCTGTGTGCTTTCTCTTGTTACTGTACAAAGCGATATTATTCATTACATTAAAATACCTGAATCAGTGACACTTTAGTCAGCATAATCAAGCACCTGTAGAACAGAGGGAAAGAATGAAGGAAGCAAGGCGACATTTGGTCATGGATGGTGGGGTCATGTCCCTATCAAATAGTGTGGGAGTAATATGTGTGCTTTGCGGGGGGCAGGGGGTTCGATGCTGATTGTGCCAATGCTGAAACCAAACTGACGCCTTTAGAAATAACAAACAGTAAATAGCCACTGACTGCAAGTATTTAATTTTTTATTTTTTTTAAATGTCATTCATTATTTTTAACTACGACAAAGAAATGCATTGGTGTTGTTTATTTTGATTTGCAAATCGTGTGGCATTTCAGCTGAGACCGAATTTAATCTGAGCATTTTTTTCGATAAGTAATATGTATTTAAAATTGGTGCTAATATTAGTCCTATATGTCAGTACAAAACGATGCAGGTTTAAAGTTTAGGTAAAATTACAATAGAAAGTGTGTATAAGCAATGAAATACAAATATAAGCACGCAGAGCTGACTGAGCAGTCCTAATATGCAGTGGGAGCAATTAGTGTTGCTATACTGTACCTGTGCTGAGTTTAGTGTGGAATGGTTTGTCTGAGCAGTGAGGAGTTTAGCTAAACATCAGCCAAACGTTTTTCTTATTATTAAAATTTGCCCAGAACAAAGCAACACTCAAGTACATTTTAATTTATAAATTATTCATTGGATTTTCAGTTTTCATATCTAAAATATATTATTAATCGGGTGGGCTCAATGGAAATAAAGTTAATGACATTTTTTTTGTTCCTTTGGAGATTAAAAGTAAGGGATAAGCAAGTACAACTTATAACACACTCTGGCTTTGAAATTTTAGCCGGGTGCCTTAAAATTTTTACTGCAGTTTGTACAAGCTTAACCTATGCAGTTCCACATTCCGTTCATTCAAAATTTCATTAGGGTTGCCTACTTAACACGATAACTTACAAGCTGAAAGATGTTTAAGTATTAAGGAGCTAACTAGTAATACCTGGTTTAGGGACATGTTTACCTTTTGACCATCTCTCCTAAAACTGCAGCCAAGCAATGTGTAGAGCAGATTTAGCATGAACTGCAGAAAAAGTGACCTCTCCTGGTGTTTGGATGGCTCTCAAAGGGACACAGTAATTGCTTTTAGTTTTAAACTGCAGGACACAGAAATGAAGTTTAAGAAACCATGATTTGTGACTGATTTAAATCAGTTTAAACTCTAAAGTAGAGCTAAGCTAATTCCCCAGTATTTGAAACCAGGATGGAACTCAAACCCGAGCTACGTGGACATCGGTCTATTGAACATAAATGACCTGACAGTGGCCGACCTGACCACCCAGCTCCATTGTGACACTGATGCATTGTCCCAGCACTCCTGTGCAGCTGTGGAATGCTGATACTGTGGAGAAGCTGAGTGACTGCTGTTGTGGCAGCATTACAGGTGGACCATACAGGGGAGGGTGGTCTGCCCATTCTCAAGCAAGAACAGCTACAGCTGGAACAGGAGAAGGACCCTGTCCTGTCCAGGGAGCTGATGGCAGGATGGTGAACAGAATGGAAGATGGTGTTGGTGCTTGACCCTGAAAAAAATGGCATAAAACTCAGTAGGACACACTAACACTGCAAGAGGGTTTAGGTGGAAGATGTTGGACAAGGATGCCAACATGCTGCAGCTAGTGGTACGATGGGCACTCCGACCACAAGTCCTCTGGAAGGTCCATGGTGGGGTCACCAATATACTGCAAGGTCTCCAAGGAGGTTTTTACTGGAAGTGGTGCAGGCAAGATTGACGTGTGGCGAGGGGCAGCAGTGCCATATGCCCTGGTACTAGTGCACTCTCTACTCTTCGCACAGGGCTACTATGTGGGTCTGTGGGGCAAAGAGGCAAAAATGTTGCCACAGGCAATTCGGAGTGAGTGACTACTTGGCGGCATGGAGGCCTGTTGTGTCAAACTGGGGGTAGCTGCCCAGATCAACAGCAAACAAGCCCAGCCTCTGTCCCTCTTAGCAGAACCGACTGGTCTGCCGTTCCCTCATGCTGGCAGCCACCCAATAGCCCTGCTGTTCCACTGGAGTGCTTGCAAAGTGCTTCCCGCTAAAACCAGCCCCAGGTACACAGCAGAGTCCCAGCTGCTCTCCCTGAAGTGCCATGAGAGTACGGCTCCGGTCCCACTGTACTTATAAGTTAACTAGTATCATGCATCTCACTGGGACACGCTGGGACACGTGTCCATGAAGCAGAGAAAACCCTGCAACTCCCCTGGCATGCTACAATATATTGTTTAAATGTTTTTTCTTGAGTTACTTGTTATATATATATGTATAGGCTAAAAGTTGCTGACAGTCCAGAAATGCTGCTATAGAATAAACACTGCGTATTGTCCTTACCTCAGAGCTTTTCACTTGTCTTTTCTTGTTGCAGGAATGAAATTAATCTTATTATTAAATTTATTAAGCTTAATGTTCCCATTGCATATTGGGACTGCCTAGTCAGCTTTGCATGTTTATTTATGTACTTCATTGCTTGTATACACTTGTCGTTGTAATTTTGATTAAACTTTATACTTGTGTCATTATACATGTGCTGTGTTTCCAGTGGGATGGATCAAAGTTGACCTGAGCAGTAAGCATTTACAGGACACTGTAAATGTCATTGATCTTTGAGTGTTAGGTTCAGTGCTGAGATGCAGAGAGCACAAGATATTGGATGGGAAGGCATTCCATCATAGGGCACTCACTCACATATGATTACATGCCAAGAGTGATTTAGATAAAATTCTTTGAAATTACCTGTTTTTGGAGATCAGGAGGAAACCTGTGCAACCATAGAAGCTAAAATGAAAAAGCGACTGCACTGCAAATGTTTCACCAACCCTACCTCCAGTGAATAAATCAGTGTGAGACTGAAAGATTATCCTTGATAGCCTACTATGGACCAGAGCGCTGTTTTCCCACATGCTGCCTGGGCAATTGATTGTTACAGAGGTTTGATATGTACGTGGTATTGACTGCCTTTAATACACATAATGAGGGCTACATGAGGGGCAGGTGCAGACCATAGCAATAAATCAAACACTAAGGCTAGGAACAAGATAGATGTCTTTACTGATAAAATAGGTATAGATATTCTAATATAGTTCTCTATTGCACCACACTGCACACTGCACACTGCAGCCCAAACCCAACACAGAAGGAAGGCACTGCATGTTTACTGCATGCTCAGCCCATTAAGCCGCGCAGTAGCCTGGGGAAACATGGGAACAGACAGGGACCTGTGAAACATGCAAGACTAGGGGAAGATATAATGGGATGACCAGCGACACCTGCTGGCCAGACAGGGAAACTGGTGTGCTATCTTGTCCAGTTTTATCTCCGAAATTCAGTCATGAGAGTCTGTGGGGCCACAAGTTTCTTAACATTTTTCACACTCGGATAATGACCATGACCTGAAATCACATTTTGCATCTGCATGGATTAATTCACTGCCCTTCAGCACTGTTAAGCTGCTTGTCACACTGTGGCAATTTGGTTTGATGAGTCACATCCCTGCAGTACGCAAGGCAGACCTTTTTGTTTTTTTTGCATTTGTCCTTTTTCGGCACAGTGGGGCTTGTTACAGGGCTTCTGTCATCCCGTCACCCCCATTGTGATGAAGCAGCTGCACTGCACTGCTGGCTGGGCAGGTCACCATTCCCCACTGTCCTGGTTGTGTGGGTGTCTGTGTCAGGTTCTCCTTTTTGGGGTGGAGTGTGGCTCAGTGCCTTAGGGTCATTAGGGTGCCAGTTCAAATCCCATGGTTTGCAAAGTGACTTCACCACTGGAACCAAAGGCCCTTAACCCCATTTGCCGCAGGAACAGGCCGAACCTGCCTTTTTGGTCGTCATCACACTCCTTCAGATAAAACTGTCTACTAAATAAAACATGTAAATCTCCTAAATGAAAGAGGTCAGTATTGTGTCTTAGCTGGGATGTGAGGGAAATATCACAAGGAGTATTATAAGTGATAGAGGCCAAAACGGCCAGAGATTCTACAGCAAGTGCAAATTATACAGACAGGAGTAGAATGCAATACTGTCAAAATGTATTGTTTGAATTTACGTCACACTAAATTGAGCTCACACTGCTTCAGTATCACACAGAGGAAGATTGTCTTCCCTCTTGACAATGATTCCCCCCCAAGGAGCTAGTATTTCCTTACTATCGCTTCAGGTTTACTCTCTAGGGAGCTCACACCCAGGGACCCAGGTAAAATGCATTGTGACAGCGGCTTCTTGCTCAAAGTGCTCGGAAAGTGTGTGGCTCCATGCTGGTCGGGAATCGGTTTCCTGATCCCATTGCCAGCAAAGTAATCTTAATACTGCTGGACATGTGAGTAAGGCCCTTAATCCCCAAAACTGTCCCAGGGGTACCAGAGAAAATGGTTGATCCTGCAGTATGCTTTGCCTGAATATGTGTATCTGTCTAGGAGAGCAATTGGGACAAGCAAAAAAGAATTTCCATATACCTGTATTAATCCTTATACAAATAAAATATCTTGTACATACAGCTGAATTGAATTGATATCATTTTAAGTTCTACATCAAGGTAATCAAAATAGTATAATTTTATGGAGCTTGTTGGGATACCTGCACTTATCTTAGCTGTAATGAATTATGAATGATTCATGCAACCCGCAGATGTTCAGAAGCATCCTCTCCTCTGGATGGGTCTCTGTCTAAATAGAAACAGTCTGAAAATGCAGACCAAAACATACTTTCAAATGGGATGTTCTTGAAAGCAATTGAAAAAAGATAATTCAGCATGAAGAATCTTTCCATCCATCTTATCCTGGTCAGAATGCCTGGGATGAATTACATATCACAAATAAATAGAATCCCATTGAAATTCAGCTGCATTAAACAACAAAAAATAACATGATGTTATACAGGGAAATTGAACTAGCATAGTGCTTATTTAACTATATACAAGATAACTGCAGTACAGTTTTCTTAGAATAACAGTTGTTTTGCAAATAACTGTTTATTTTAGTTTAAGAGAGAGATGCAAAGCCTTTACCAAAAAGATCTTAATGGAATTCACTGATAAGAAAACCTCATACTTTACTGATCATAAATGCATTTCACTGGACAGAAGAGCTCATGAATCAGGTACTGAATGAAGCATCATTAATCAAAACGTTTGAGGTGGGAAATAAGAAGATTCTGATCTGGTGGAGATCAGATCACTCACAAACTGTCTGTAAAATGAACTTAATGTTGTGAGAAAAAATAACGGGATCAGGTGTTACGTGCTGGATGGGCACGGAGCGGAGACAGAGCAGCGGGAGTCGGGGAAGTGAAGGGGAGACAGTCAGGCACACGGGACAAACAGGCAGTAACGTCAATGACAGGACTGGGGGAAGATGAACAGGGAGGTACTTAAATACACCAGACTACACTGAACGAAATTAGACACAGCTGGTGACATGGGGATTCCACACGGGGCAAATGGGGGCGTGGCACATCGGGATCAGGCGAGCAGGGCATGAAATCAGGGATACGTTTCCCAAAAGCATAGTTGATGCACATAAAAGTTTCTGATATTTTAGAATTTGTGAAATTTGGAATTGGTGAAACAGGATTAGGATTCTCTATGAATTACTTCATTATGCCTCCATAACTTCAAAATTAGTCAAAACCGGACCACAAGCCACATAACATATACCAAATAGTCTAGGTTTTCAACTTAAATATGGCCCAGTTCATTAATTAGTTCTCCTCTTGTAATCCAACCAAAAGCATTGCACAATCCACTTCATATATGATGAATAAATAATAATAATAATAATAATAATAATAATAATAATAATAACGATAATGACAGATAGATAGATAGATAGATAGATAGATAGATAGATAGATGGATGGATGATAGAGAACAAATGCCATGTCTATACCCCACACATCATTTGGAGGGACTCTGTAGCTGAAAGCTCTCCCACTTTGCACAGAAAGCAAATTAATACAAAAATTTTTAAATTAACAAATCGTTACCTTATTTATTCATTCATTCATTCATTTTTTAAAAACACAGCTAAGGCTGTTTGAATTTGTTTTCAATGCAATATATCCATCCATCCATTTTCTGTAATCACTTGTCCTATTCTGGGATGTGGGGGATCCATAGCCTATCCTAGAGGCAACAGGTGCACAAGGCAGGGAACAGCCCAGGATAGGGAGCCAGCCCATCACAGGGCACACTCACACACCATTCACTGACATATACAATATAGTAAACTCTGAAGTACAATATATATGGACCCTCCACATACTATCAGCAATGCCTAATTATAACAATACACAACAATATTACATACAACAATCTGCATTAGATAAATAGTGAACAGTATACAATATCATTAGTGTGTGAGGTGGGGACTAAAGGTCAGAGTACTAGTAGCTATGAGAAAAAGGCTGTTTGTGAAGCTTTGGTCTTAGTGGACAGTGACCAGTAGCTCGCAACTACACTACACATGCCGAAATGATTTTTCTGCATGGATGCTGGACATTCTCTCTGTAACAGGAGATCCAGATCTTGAAGGAGCCACTGCTTCAGATGAAGAGGAGTCAACTGTTCTTCAGGCATCTCATAAGGATGCCACCTGCTCGTCTGAGAGGGGAGCAGCTCTGGGGAAGCCCCTTTGGGTGGAGGCCCAGGAGATTACAGTGCTACCACTGAGCTACTGTGCTTCATTAAATAATAGTATCAAAAACGATAAATAACAGAAACATTTTAACTGAAATTATGATTACCCATTCATGATGAATATGACGTTAAATAGCCTTTAATTTCAATGAGAATAAGCAAATTAAATATTTCAGTGGCTGCTGCTCTGAAACAAGTCCCCAATGAAACAAAACCTCTTTTTCAGTGAATCAAATAGATATTGAAATACATCAAGACATAAGTGAGTCATTATCAAGTCTATCATTTCTTTTATTGTAGGATACAGCAGCTTGGACAGTCAAACGTGGAAAAGAATGTGGAAAAGAATTGTGAATAAGCAATTGGTGTCAAAAGTAGGATGCCAGAGGCAGCCTCACTGGCACTACTGGAGTGGGTTATCCTTAAGCTCAGGGGAGAGTTTTCTTGCACAAAAATGTTTTGAGGGCAGAATTAAAACTGGTTGGGAGAGATAACCAATCAGATCTTAGTCAGATGTCAGACCAGCCAATCAGATGTTTTTGTCCCGCCTCTTCTAGTTGCTTAGACCCACCTCCTCTACAATGTGCTTGTTTATCTCAGATCATTCAAGTGACCAAACATACAGGTACCTGCCCTCAATCCATCCTGGAAAGGGAGCTTAAGCAATTTCCTCCTTAAGGTGATATTTGGGGGCTGTTCTGAGAAATTGCTGCATCCTCTTTCCTGTGTGGGGTTGTGTGACTCATAATGAAAGCAGTAGCCATCAGCCAATACTTCCTGGCACATACAGAGGTGAAGTAGACAGCTATATATGGGAAGAAGTGGTTGGTGGTAACTAAATTGAGACAAGAAAATGGATATCATCATTGGGTGGAGATAGAGAAATGGAAGGAAAGTGAACAATTCAATTCAAAAACATGATTTTCTTAGTATTATAGTTCTTGTTTTATTCTCAATAATTTCTTCATCATTCACTGCCTGGATGTGTGTGTGTCTGTGTGTGGGTCATGTTTATATTACATTTTGGAGACCAAATGTCTCCACAATGTGATAAAAATCTGTTATTTTGATGTTGTGGGGACCACCTTTTCTGTCCCCACAAGGGGAAACCCATTCTTATAAAAATGCAATCAAAAAACTAAAAATGGTAAAAGTTTCGTGTTTTGTTTGGTTACTTATGGTTAAGATTAGGGCTGGGTAGGGGTTAAGGTTGTCATGTTGGGATTAATGTTTTCCCCATAGAAATGAATGGAGCCTCTGCAAAACTGGGCTGGCAGTACTTTGCCTGTAAACAATCCACTCACATCTCACCCATCCTCTCTCAGCTACACTGCTTACCAGTTCAGTCTCGTATCAAACTCAAAATATTGCTTCTCACTCATAAAGCTCCACCCAGCAGACTTTCCTCTCTGGGCGGTAGGTCCTTCAGTGCCATGGCTGCCACACTATGGAACTCCCTTCCACAATCGCTCTGTTACTGTTCTTCTTTCTCTTCATTCAAATCTGAATTAAAGACATTTCTCTTCCTTAAACATTTCTCTTCTGTTTCTTCCTCCTATACTGATTACTGATTTTATTTTTGTGTAAATCGACCTTGGGACTGTGAAAGGCGCTATATAATTGGAACTTAAAATAACAATAATAATAATAATTATTATTATTATTAATATTTACGGGCACTTTTTCTTGTGGCCAATAACCAACATTTTAACATTTCCAGTTGATCCATCCAGTAATTCTAGAACTTGTATAGGATGGGGGTGTTGGAGGAGTAAGGATTAGATGGAGGGGATGACAGGGCTTTTCTACTGTAATATAAATACTGTATCTAAAACTTGACAGAGAGTGTGCATGAGTATGCTTCCTGCATGGGCATGTGTTCTAGTGAATTAAAAGGATTTTGAAGTCTTTGCTATTTCTCTCTGAAAGCCCAGATAGTTTTCTTCTGTAGGGAACCAGGGGAATGTTTGCATCAGCACTGTGATGAAATATATACCTCCAATGCACCAATATCCTTAAGATATGAAACTCATTAAAAGCTCTGATAGTTTTACTGCTAAGAACATCTATCATGAAGAACATTTTATTTATGTGAACTTTATTTTAGTCTTGGAAATAAAAGATTTAAGTTCCATGCCATCCAAACAAAGTTCCAAGAGAATGATAGCATTAGGATAGAGAATACCATACCATTTCCTAACGGCACCACTGACTCCTTTTCTCTCTCTTCTTTCTTCCCCTTCCCTGTTATTCCCTCCTTTTCTCTCTCCGCTCTTCCCTATCTCTCTCTTCTCTCCTGTTTTTCCCTCCTATTCTCTCTCCTCTCTCCCCTCTTCCTTCTCTCGTCTCTCCTGTTTTCCCCTCATTTTCTCTCTCCTCTCTTCCCCTTCCCTGTTATTCCCTCCCTTTCTCTATCTCCTTTCTCTCCTCTTCCCTATCTCTCTCTTCTCTCCTGTTTTTCCCTCCTTTTCTCTCTATCCTATCTCCCCTCTTCCCTATTTTCTCTTTGCTCCTCTATTTTTCACTCCTTTTCTCTCTCTCCTCTCTCCCCTCTTCCCTATTTCTCTTCTTTCCTGTTATTCCCTCCCTTTCTCTCTCTCTCCTCTCTCCCCTCTTCCCTATCTCTCCCTCTTTTCCCCTATTTTCCCCTTCTTTTCTCTCTCTCCTCACTCCCCTCAGTGTCGAGCATGACTTTAGGCTCCAGGAGGGCCAGTTCACTCGTGCCTGGAGGATAATGGACCCTCCCATCTCCTCTCCGACAGCTCCATCCCTGGGGTCTGCCTCTCATGCTGAGGAAACCTCCTCATTCATCCAAACCCCGAATGCCACCCGACCCTCCCATGCTGCCAAAAAGGGGAGGAGAAGATGCTTCTGGTTCCTGTGAGCTCTGCTGGATGTTTATGAAGATATGAGAACAGGCTGGCAAAAAGAAACAATGAGCAGAATGGTAAATGTGACCCTTACATCAGATGGCCAAAGTAAAGAGAGTAATAAAGGAATGTTCATCATCACCATGGATACATGATGGTCTGAACACCAGCTTTTATAATTTTTGAAAGATTTATCAGAAATTGATTACTAATATCCTTAACTTAACTTTTCAACTAATTAAGAAATTCCCGACTTTAATGCAAACATGCCAAGAGATACCGATAAATTAATATTGTGATCATTAATAAATATTGAACAATAACTGTACATAATAGAGAATTCCACAGATCATGAATGCTATATTTCCGAAAACATGTACTAATCTATAAAGTATTTTACTACTCATTTTGAGTGTTTTTGGTCTTTGGTCTTTGTCAAGGTCAGACTGCAGTAGCAGGGTTTCATACATTAAGCTAAAGAAAATATATACAGAACATTTTTAGAATGCAGAGATCAATAAAGCATTAAAGCAGAGTCAAGGTCCTTTTCCAGATATGGAGCCACTCAACATGGTGGTGAATAAACTTGAGGCCTATACTAGTCTACTTCTTCAGCTCAGGGTGTGTGAAGATGCCAGTCAAAAATGTCATAAAGTACCAGTAAACAAAAGAGAAGGAGCATGAGGGAGAGAAAAGGGAGAACCTTTCTAAATACAACATCACAAATGAAAGTGAATTATTGTAAAATGCTGGGGAATTTATTAATTGTAAAACCGTAAGGGCATATAAACATTTGGGTATGAATTCACAGCATTAACACAGTGTGCTAGTTATCTATATACAGTCGCAAGAAAAAGTATGTGAACCCTTTAGAATTACCTAATTTTCTGCAGTAATTGGTCATAAAATGTGATCAGATCTCCATCTTAGTTACAATCATGAACAAACAGACTGTGTTGTAACTGATAACAGACAAATAATTGAATTGTACTTCCATGTACTGAACATATCATTCAAACATTCACAGTGTATCTTGAGAGAAGTATGTTAATCCCTAGGCTAACGAATTCAACAAAAGCTAAATGGAATCAGGAGTTAACAAACCTGGAGACTGGATGGGTGGGTTGCAGCTACTCTGAATTATTGAAAAGACTCAAACTTTTTGAGTTCATTATTCATGAGAAGCATGTGCTGATGTTAACCATGCATCATAAAAAAGATTTCAGAAGACACCTACTGTATGATCAAGGATCAAGAACTGCATTAAGCTAGAAAGGACTACAAAGTCATCTGAAAGAGTTTAGATCAGTCCACAGTTAGACAAATTGTCTATAAACGGAGAGAGGTTAGTACTGTGACTACTCTCCCTAGAATCGGGCTTCCAGCCAAGATGACTTCAAAGACAAAACGTAAAATGCTGAATGAGGTACAAAAAAAAACCTAGAGTAACAGCTAAAGGCTTGAAGGAATCATTGCCACTGGTTAAAATCTCTCTTCATGAATCTGCCATATGCAAAGCACTGAACAGGCAGGGTGACCATGGCAGGACACCAGAGCAGAAGCTGCAGGTCTCCAAAGAAGAACATTGCTGTACATGGAGTACACCAAAGACCACCTTCACACTCCACACTGCCACTGGGAAAATGTTTTGAAACTAAGGTTGAATCGTTTGAGAAGAAGTAGAGGAAGCTTCATGATTTTGGGCCACTTTGCTGCCTCAGGGCCTGAACAGCTTGCCATCATCAAAGGGAAAATTAATTCCCAAGATTTTCTAGGTGTCTTAGAGGATAATTTCTGGATGGCTGTCTGCCAGCTGAAGCTCAGTAGAAGTTGGGTGATGCGACAGGATAATGACCCCAAACATCAATGTAATTCTACCACAGAGTATAGCCTGAATGATCTCATCGACATGTTTATGGAAGCTGTGTTCGGTTTCATCAGCAAACTAAAAGAAGACATTATACCTAAAGTTACCATACATACATGCCCAAACCAGAAACTGTGGATAGACAAAATCATCTTGGATGCAGTAAACACCCTCAACACCGCTTATATGCAGATGTTTGCTATTTAACGTTTGTTATTTTGTGTTCTCTTGGTTTATCATGTCTTTATGTATTTCAGTTACAATTCTACAATTCCTTGTTTTTTTTGCTCCCTGTTCAGTTTTCCTCGTTTTAGTTTCCCTTTGGTGTTTGGGCCTTTTCTGTATTTGATGATTGACTGCCTCACCTGTTCCTTGTTGCCCTTGAGTCCTTAGTAAGACGTTAAGGTTCTCACCTGTCCCTTGTCCAGTCTTGTTAACAGTGTATTAAAATGTTCAGTTTCTGAGTCAGTCATTGTGATTGTGGCTGTGTGTTGTAGCTGTTGTTGCCCTGTGTTTGCTGCTGGTTTATTATGCTTGTTCCTGTGTTGCCCCCTGCCTAATCATTTGCCTGTTTTATTTTGACCCCTTGTGGTCCCTTTGTGTTCCGACTCTCACTTTGTGTTTTGTTATGTGTATAAAACCTGTTTGTTGAGAACCGCTACATGGATCGTCCCTCCTTTGTCATGCCCCATCGTAACAGCAAGACTCACCCCTGGAAATATGAACAATTACAAAGCTGCCTCCTGTACCCTCTGGGAAATGGTGAAAGAAGCCAAAAGATGGAATGGAGATAAAACTAAAATCCCAGTTTGAACAGTGATCCCAGGGGCATGTGGCAGGGACTAAGAATAATAGTAGATTATAACTGGTCCACATCCACCACAGCAAGGGCTGATGCATCACTGTCAGAGGAGTTAAATGCCTTCTACACACAGTCTGAGATGAATCCTGTTAATTCCAGCCAGCGGAACACTGTGGCCACAGTGAAAGCTCCAGTCGACCACGAAATCGCACTTATTGTATTCGAACAAGACATGCAAAGAATCTTCAAGAGTGAACTCCAGGAAGGCAGCGGGTCCAGACGCCATCCCAGGATGGGTATTCAAAACCTGTGCCGACCAACTAGCTGTAGTGTTCAGCATAATATTCAATCAATCCCTGACCCAGTCCCCCATACTGAGATATGTAAAGAGATCCATAATATCCATTCCCAAGAAGCCACATCCCTCCAGTCTGAATGATTACTGCCCCATTGCACTAACCCCTGTGGCAATGAAGTACCTTGAGACTCGTGAAGAATCTCGTATGCATTTCACTACCAAAAGACCTGGAG
Source organism: Gnathonemus echidnorhynchus (assembly GCA_026776725.1). Taxonomy (NCBI): domain Eukaryota; kingdom Metazoa; phylum Chordata; class Actinopteri; order Osteoglossiformes; family Mormyridae; genus Gnathonemus; species Gnathonemus echidnorhynchus. The sequence goes on along the minus strand of JAODJU010000119.1, from coordinate 26,096,739 downwards.
CTGGGACAATTTGCATACCATCCTAACAGATCCAATGATGACACCATAACCTTTCTACCCCCACAGTACTGACCCACCTGGACAACAGAAGTAGGAGCTATGTGAGGCAGCTGTTAGTAGATTATAGATCAGCATTCAACACCATAGGGACCTTGGACTAAACACCTACCCATGTGACTGGGAGCTTGACCTCCTCTTGAGCAGACCTCAAGTTGTGCTAGTCACACATAGTCATCCCTCACCCTCAATGTGGGAGCCCCCCAGGACTATGTCCTGAGACTCCCCCTCAATGTGGGAGCCCCCCAGGGCTGTGTCCTTAGCCTCACCCTCAATGTTGGGAGCCCCCCAGGGCTGTGTTCTGACCCTCACCCTCAATGTAGGAGCCCCCCAGGGCTGTGTCCTCAGCCTCACCCTCAATGTTGGGAGCCCCCCAGGGCTGTGTCCTAACCCTCACCCTCAATGTGGGAGCCCCCCAAGTGGAAAATGTGTCACTCTGGTGCCAGGACAACAACCTTTTCTTTAATGCAAAGATTACAATGTTGATTGTTGATTTTTCCCATAATAAATAATGTAAATTGGATTAATCTGTACTAGATGCCCAAATGTTTACCTATTTAAACCTGTATAAATACATGCCTAATGGCTAAAACCATAAATAAAAACTTTAAAACCCATAAATATATGAAATAAATGAAAATTTACCTGCACTTCACCTGCACTTTGGAGAACTGATGACATACAATTATTTCCTTTTTAAGCTCTATCGTGGTTCTCATAACTTATTGGTTTGCTGCTATCACTAACCTCCTTAGGACCACTGGTGGTTCATTTAAAAACGAAATAGCAACGAAAGCAAAATAACACAAGAATATTCATGGCACAATTTGGCAGAGATGTTCACTGTACAAGCATTTGCAGTAGACTGACTCATACACAAGCATTCTCTCTTTTGTTTATGCATAAACAGACGCATGCTTTCTGAGACATGTTTTAGCACAAAAGGGTTGGCTGAGCGAGAACCTAAAATATGTTTGACAACAGACATTTTGTTTTATCAAACAATATTTGGAGGAGGGCAACATTTTTACTCAACTCAACATTTATTTGATCACATTTGGAAGTTCAATTATTACCCTGAACAAACATGAAATTTATGATTGATCCCATGTGCAAACATGTGAAACTGCATGTAGTGAAAATGTAGTGAACATGCTAGTTTCTGCCGTGTGTGTGACACTCTGAACAGGTAAGGAGGAGGCTATGTGCATGTTTTTCCATATCCTTAAATTTTATAAAATTAACAATATTAAAGACAGGACCATTTCAAAGTAGACATTGTGTGTATTAGAATTTCTGAGTAATAAGTCTTCAGCAGTCATTTATTTGTGTCTCTTTTGTCATGTTTTTATGTCAATAAGTACTGTTGTATTCCAGTTCTTGATAATGGAATAAGTAGTTTAATAAATTAAAGACTAGTGGAAAGATGGTCGTAGGAGATCAACAAAGTAAAGGAAGAAAATTAAATAACCAGCTGGAAGCAGAGCAGATTTACTACTTTAGTAGAGACATTTAATTTTTATATCAACAATAAAAGACAAAAAGAATTCTAGAATAATACTATGAACAAAACTGATATGACAAACTGGTGATATGTCAGTACAAGGCATTAAGACAGGAATGGTATTGAAATGGTGGTAGTTTCTATCTCTCTTGCTATAAGAATTTGTAAGGTATGCTGCATATTGTGGTCATGATTTGCTATGTAATCCTGTATGAGTAACACCTGTGACCTTGAATTGGGCTGAGCTGCCATCTGGCATATCGGGCATTTTCCCAGTGGGCAGGATATGGGGGCCAGCAAAATGCACCATGGGGGACTACAACGCATTATGTAATAACACCGCATTATGTAATAACACCGCATTATGTAATAACTCGACAAAATGTAACAAATTTATAGCCTACAATGTGGTTTTATATTGCAGCATTAACATATCATCATTATTATTATTACATTGCCCAAAAAAGAGCATCAGTATGTTTTTGTGATCCATTTCCGGTTACTTCTGTGTATGACAGAATAGCAGGCAAAATTTCAAATAAAGTAGGACATGGAAAATAATGGGTGGGTTTGATAACTCATTTATGATGAGGTTACAAACTACTTCAGTTACAAAAGCTTTGAGAATCACTCGTTAATCAATGAATGATCTTAAGTAGCTATGAGACAACAAACTACCTCCCATCAAAACTTCGGGGAAAGTCACTCTGAAAATTTACCTACAATTCCATTCATTTTCTGTAACCACTTGTCCAGAGACGCAGGAGGTCTGGAGCCTACGGGCACAAGGCAGGGAGAAGCACCCGCCCATCTGCACACCAGTAGCTGTTTGGATAATGGATGACCTGACCTGTCATTTCACCTTTTTGTCATATCATCATGCATACTGATGGGCTATTTGGCAACTCCAATTAACCTCAGCATGTTTTTGAACTGTGGGAGGAAACCAGAGTACCTGGAAGAAACTCCGTGATGATACTGGGAGAACATGCAAACTCCACACATGAAGCCATGGTAGAGACTTGAATGCTGGTCCCTGAGGTGTGATGCAATAGTGCTAACCACTGCACCACTGTGCCTCCCGCCTATTCATGGTCACGGGCGATCCAGTGCCTATCCCACCTATTCATGGTCACGGGCGATCCAGTGCCTATCCCACCTATTCATGGTCACGGGCGATCCAGTGCCTATCCCACCTATTCAAGGCTTACCTAAATTTATCTAATGAAAATTTGTTACATTTTGGTGAGTTATTACGTAACACGGACTTATTACATAATGCCTTGTTACATGTTTAACCCTGAATCATCTCAAAATATTTAATCTCAGGTTAGAAAGAGTAATGACTCAAGACTGCATTCTATTACTGAATATTTTAACCAAATAGCACATGCAAATGAAGGGTTTTATTGGAATGGAAAAGTTGCTTACTGTTATGTATCCCATCTGTAAGTGAACAGTTTAGCAATTACTAGTACATATTAATCCTGTGATGGATGGATGAGAAGAAATGAGATCATGAAATGATCCCTGAAAATAAAGCAAATCCACCCTTACGGTGTAGCAGGACCCAGGTGGTGAGTGTGTCAGAGGTGACATGCCATGGGCAATTTATGAACACTGATAGCAACATACCAAACATCTCTGGAGTTCAAGAGCACCCAGGAGCATCCACACGGCAGGACGTGCAGACACCAACCAGTCATTCATCTAGATAAATGCATTTGTAAAAATAGGAAATAATTCACAATTAATTATTACACATTGATATGACTAACACAAACTACATTTTCAAACATAACTTTATAATTATTATTATTTTTAACTTAATATGTTCAAATAGCATTTTCATCTGACTAGAAGGGAGTGCAATTTCACCCCACACATCCTCAGTAAAATCACCTTTGTGTCAGGCTATAGTTGCCAATAATTGTGGCTGGTAGTTTAAGTTTTATGAATTGCTATAAATCATGTCTCTGAGTGGTTATAAGCTTTGCTCCTACCCGGCACCTGCACCCACAGTCAGGATCACTCTGAATCCTACAGGCTGCATGACATGCTCACAACATCCAGGAAAACAGGAGCCACCAGCTACCAGAAAACATGCCCCTGGAGGGTCGAGGTTTATCGACGGGCATGACACAAAGGGCACAGGAGGGAGGGAAAGAAAGGGCTGTTGTTGCCAATTCAAGGGGATTCCCCCAAGCTGGCGGGGGGGGGGGGGGGCAGGAACGCTGTCTGTGAGGCTGCAGGTCCCATGGGGAGGCCATCCATCCACCATGCTGATTAGCCACAGGGGAGCAGAAAGCACAAGCAGCCTGCGACCTGTGGGCTGCAATCTGCAAGGGAGATTCCCCGTGGACCTTGATGGCTGTGTGTGTGACAAACTTCATTTTCATCACAGCAAAAGAACCCCAGCAAGTTATAATTCTTCAAAGGACGTTTCACAATCTGGTCAGATTGTCAGATTTTTCAAGGGCATAGGCCTGATTTCAACACCTAATCAGCCCCCTACCCCTCACACCTTCAAATACACACATCAAAATGCTGAACAGTACCCAAAAATATTAATTGAGCATTACATCAACACTATCAAATTAATTAGTAGATCTGCCAAAAATGTATAGGATTTCAAAGTAAATATATTACAAAAATACCCAATAACAAAAATAGAAAATGTCTTTGCTCAAGGTTGTGACTAGAGGAAATTCAGTACTGAACAAGTACTTGGGTTCAGTTACATGGTATTAAGGAATCTGTAAGAATCGTAAGGCCTTGGAGCATTCTCTTAATATAGGACTGTACCTGAAAGGTAATTAAAAAGTAATTTCAGGTTGACTACTAGGGAAACAGAACATGATATTTCTCAAGGGAAATGGTCGTCCTTAATAAGGATCAAACCTGTCACAAGTAAATTCTCCATAGCATCAAAGTTCATTAAAGACTTGATTCGCAAAACAAATACGTTGGGCAGAAGTTCATTAAAAACCTGTTTCACAAAACAAATATGATGGGTAGAAATGAGTTAGGAGGAGGAACTAACAAAAAAACACACCTTGTTCATCTCACCAGCTAATTGCCAGGTTTAGCAGGTGTGTTTGAACTGGGAAATCTGCAAACCGTGTTGCAGACTGGCCCTCGACACCCGTAACTGAGAGCCCTGCTTTAAGCCAAAGTGACACAGCATGGATCAGACAGTCCCTAGAGCCACTGGTATTAAAGGCCTCTGCTAACCAAGGGATTTCACCCAGGGGCCTTAGGATCATATAGAAAGGGGAAGAAACATATAGCTCAATGAAGGGGAGATATACAGTATAGTTTGATTCAATAGCACCCATAGGACATTTACAGAATATTTACAATATTACACCTAGCCTGGGTGGGTTATGGGTGGCACCAAAGAAAAGAAAATGGCTGAATCCCAATTTGCATACTCATGTACCTGTTTTACATCGTCTTCCATTGCCGAAGACCAGTACCAATACAAAGGCCACAAGATAAGAGAGTGGTAAAAAAAAACCCTGGATATTGGTTTTGCTCTGCCCCAAATATCAAGGATGCATCAGATGCATTCTTCCCATGACTCATTGTGTGCGATAGCAGAAGAAGAAGGAGTGAAACAAAACTGTACTACTATAATCGGACTTACGTTTCTGGCATTTCTATCAGATAGTATTTTCCCGCTGTTTTTCACTTTTTTGGCTGATGAGACTGCTGAACTGGAATGGTTAACACCTGCATATATATATAGAGTTCATACAGAGTTGAAATAAATACAAGTATTTTAAGTGTAAACTTTATTTGTGAAAACAGCACAAGTAATCATACTAGGAATAATTAGTTATTTAGACTGGACATTTCGATTATGTGTCATTTATTGAATTCTACGATAAAAATTATGGCTGGGGTAATCAGCTGGGCGTATAACATAGTGGAACAGCGAGTATACATCTGTCTTAAACCACAATTGGTGCATTCTCTGTCCTCATGATCTTGCAAGATCATTCTTGGAAGGCAAGTCCTCAAGACCGGTCTTGCCTAGACCACAAGCAAGGTCTTTGTGTTCTTGGTATTGAGATTCACCCAACAGAAGAAGTACAACAAAGTTTAAATTCTTTTAGTCAACTACAGTAACTGACTCCAATAAAAGAAAACAAAACAAAACCAGACTGACTGTCTGTCCTACCCTGTCCACCCAAATATATAACAGAGAAAGTGGTACCTGGCTGTAGTCTAGTGTGGCTAGACATCTGACCTTTGTCAATCTGCCAGGGTGGATCAAATTCTGGGCAAAAATCCTGACCCATAACCCGGAATATATAGTGAAGGAACTTTCTGGAACAAAAGCTGTGCTCAAGCAAGTCAAACTAAATACATGTGCACACAGATAACTACAGAGTGCCATAGGTCATACTCTCTGCAGTTGCTTAATAGAATCATGGAGGTGGGTCCAGTAACAATTAACCAATCCATGGGCACTTTTCCACCACACTTTCAGTACTTTCCATTAACTTTCGGTCGAGTATCAGTACAAAAAGTTTCAGTACCTAACGTACCAAACCAGCTGGGGTACATTTTTGGTACTTTGGGATGGGACTTGTGAATGCTTTTTTTGTCGACTGGTTATCCAAATAGCCTGCTTCTGAAATAAGTAAGTGCCATCTTGAAAAAAGTTACGAATTCAAAAATCAATAAATTAAGTAAAAAAGAAAAAAAAGTAATAATAATGCGTGGACAAATGAAGACACCCAAGCTGTAAAAGGGCAATTTTATGCCATCTATACATCTAGGTTGTTCTGCTGAGAGTTGCTTAATTGTGGAGATATTGGTAATAGAAATATTGGTCTTCTCTTGATTTATAATGGGACTGAATGGCATTCTTTTTGCAGTGATTAAAGCGATCAGAAAATACATTTGAAAAATTCAATAGCAATGTCACTTACCAGAAATCATGCCCTGGTTATTCAAGATCATCCAAAGACTTAGCAGTGAGCAGTTTAATGTAGGAACTATTTTCTTCGACCGAACTCCACACAATTGTATCACTGCGCAGAAGATGAGCATAAGCACCCCGACACAATCTTCTGCGATATGATTGGTGTGTGCAGGATGTTCAGTGGAAGAACCCCTTAGTGATTTTTTTTTTTAACTGTGTGGTTTTAGGCCGTTGTATTATGGATTCTATTGTGAGTTTTTTCATGTGTAAATCAGTATAGTTAGGTAGGAGTGCAAGATTTTTTTTTGGCCTGGCCATATAATTTATTATATTGTGAGGTTCTTGTTATTTTTGCTTTCTTTTAGGTGGATTCTTTCCTTCATTTCCCCTTATTTTTTCCCAATAAAACTGCCAAAATTAAGTATTACTTGGCTCTGTATAGGTGTAGATATTTGGTTCTCTTTTCTCTTATATTTTATATCTGGTCCCTTTTCCTCTACACTACTTGAGCCTTTCCTCAAAAGGGGTCAGAACACCAGAATTTCTCCCGTTATACCAAAAAGCAGAATATAATAATATTATTGTAATTTTATTATATATTATTGTATTATATTTTTTCCAAAATTAATCTTTAAAAATATCAAGTAGGATCTCTGTTTTTTTCTTTTTCCCTGAACAGGTCATTTCAAACATTACAGTTTTAACATGCAGGGTTACCTTTCATTTGATTTCCAACGCCAACTTAAACTATGATGATTTCAGACAGCATTTTTTTGTGACCCAACATACCAATCCAGGGCTAAATAAACTAGCTTTGAAATAGATAATAGTCTTACTTTTAATTTAGGTTCATTTACTACAAATTGCTTGGTGAAAAACAGTGTATAGAGCAAGAAGTTACAAAAAATAATAATTTTTAAATGAAACAAATACAATAGGTTTCAAATGAAATAACCGCAAAACACAGCCCAAGCAAAACCAACCCTGAGAATTAACACTGACAATCACTCTAATTACTGTAATTTAGTAAATTGGTTCTTCTGCTGTCTGCTTTGCTGATAAAATAAAATAGACCACCTCCAAATATTCCACCAGATACATTATTATTGTTCACAAATAATCCAGTGTTGTCCACAATAACGGTATACAGAACCAGGTTCAAGTCTAAAATTCTTTCTTACAAAACTTGGCATAAAAATATTGCTTGCATGAAAATTATTTTGACTCATTAACAATGTTTATTAACATTACCATGACCTCATTATTAACATTTATTTATCCTGATGAAGGCTCGAAAAAATCATCAGTTAAATCTAAGGCTGGCTGCTATTAATCACTGTTTTCACTGCTCTTCAATCACACCAGTTAAGGCAAAATAGGTCCAATTAGAAGGTGCATAAACTCCTGTCTGGAGTTTTCACCCAATTTAAAATATCATGCTACATTACCCCCATGTGTTTCAGTTATTTTTAATAGCATTTTTGTACATTGTTGATTTGTTGTGTAAGAAATGGGAGGATTTGTACAAAACATCAGTATAAGAGGCTCTGGGGATGTCACAGTTCTTGCTGCCTGGTTTGCAATGTCACAAGCACAGTGCGTCACTGCAGTGCACACAGCTCCGTGCTGTACTGGTTCCCAGTCCCATGGGCCCTGCCATGTGGCCCATCCTCTTCTGCCTTACTGTCCTGCTCTCCCTGCTCCACCGTCGACAGCAAGCTGCCCTTCAGCTCCATGAGCTGCTCCTTCCCTTCACTAGAGGGTAGGTTCCCCAGATAGTACTGCGGGGCCAGCTCCACTAACCTGCAGGTAACATGGAGGAAAAAAAGAGGAAAGCACGAGGGTTAAGGTGAGCACTGAAAGTTACAGAGCGGAAGAGATTTATAATTAACTAGACACTAAAAAACACAAATGAATAGAAAGACAAACGAAAGAAGGACCATGAGCTGGTTTTCAAATGAGCTAAGACAAGAATCAATTCAGGCCAATTCACACTTGGTCAGACAGCCACGTTCGCTGGGCAGACTTACATTTGCGGCTGAATGTCGGAGACAGTGCGGATGCAGTTGTCATGGGAGATAGTGAAGTCATGGTACAGCACCCAGCTGGGCGGGTTGGGACGGGGACGACGGCACAGGTACGAGGAGAAGGAGTGCAGGTGTGCCACATGGCGGTGGGTTAAAAGCAGGTAGTTCCCAGAGCCATCTACATCGTGAGCCACCTGGGGGGACATGTCTGATCATTCACTGAACAGCAACGGCATCATTTTACAGCACCGGTAATTATCCACTGCTATTTCAAGCACCCAGGAATGTGTATAATTTAATCATTCTTATAATAAATCAATTTAGAGCTTTACTCTAAGTAAGTCGTTCCCACCTTGAGGAAAAATCCAGAAATGAGTGCTCGCTTTATGTTGTTAATATTTTCTTGGCAACCAAAGGCAGGTGCTGAGATGGGCAACTCGATACGCTGCATGACGTCCAGCAGCTGTGCTCGAATGGTTACAGCTAGTCGTAAGGAGGCGGCATTGAGGAAGTTTTTAGCGCACCAACCATCATCCTCTTGGTCTAAAGCACAAAAGGAAAGAGAGATCGGGCTTTAAAATGATCTATTCTGCAGGCACATAGCTACATATCTCAGTCCAGTGTTCTTTAATCACGCAAACAGCCTCAAAGTTATAGTCGATGCGTTTAGGCAGAAATAAGACTCACGCTGGACATACGCATTGAAAACACTGATCAGAGTGAAGTGGTCCCCCTCTGGATGCAGGAGGATGCGCCAGTGAGTCATGGCTGCTGCCTCATTGTGAGGGAGTGGCGTTACAAAGCAAGGAGGAGCTGTAAAGGGGAACAGAGAAGAACAAAAATGAAGCTTAAAGAAAACACGACATAACATACGTGTTGTTTTAATTATGCCTGTGGTGTGAGTATATGTGTTGAGACACAATTTTAAACATAATGATTCAAATTTAAAACCATAAATCGTTCCAAAGAAGCATGGTTAGGTTAAGGAGTAAACGGCAATGCCAACTGCAAGTGTACACAGCACAGACTACAGAACCAGATCATAAGATCCAATTAGATTAATCAGAACTGTGCAATGCAATGCTGTGATATCCCAGGCATTACCAGAGAGCATAGCTGCAATGGTGAGCACCTCGCTGACACAGTCAAACTCGCAGGAGGCGATGAGGGCTTTGGCTAGCGGAGGCTCCAGTGGCAGCTCTGACATGATGATTCCCACTTCTGACAAGTTACCATCATCATCCAAAGCTGCCAGATAATCCAGATCCTCAATGGCCTGCATCAGGGACTCTGGGGCTAGAAGTAGAGATCAGAAGGGTGTGTCGAAGAGGTTGAATGAAGACATATTGAAGAAGGGACAGCAGTAGAGGATAGGGGAGAGGATGAGACAAGACAGTAACAGAAGGCAGAGTCAAAAGAATAAAAATGAAGAGTTAGGAGAAACAGGTACATAAATATAAAAAACACCGTTGAAGTGACCAACACTGAATGCATTTTTATTGTTTGAAAAAACATATATTTTCTGGTTGTACTGGACGGTGGCTTGGGAGAAAACAAATGGCCAATAGCAGGAGTCATTCAGCAGAAAACTCTCACCCGGCCTATCGAGGAACTTGCACTGGCCCATGTCAGCTATGTCCAGCCTTTTGAGCAGGAGCACCACATGGCTAAGGTTCTCCTCCACCACACCAGGGCTGCGAGTCTTTACCATGACCTCATCATACAGAGACTGGGGATAGAGCCGGAAGCAGATTCCTGGAAAGAATCAGGGTTTAACTTGTCAAATGAGGATTCCTCACTCTCAGCATGACAGACTTCCACTGCGTATCACATTATACAGCATAATTTTGTCAATTAAGAAAAAAATCCACTTAGAATTGTATCCATTTATGCAGATGGATATTTTTACTCAAATACTTTAAGTCAGGTACCCTAGTGAAGCGTGCAATAGCACAGTTTCTCCAAGGACCTTGACAAGTTACTGTATTATCATTAAGTGATAGACACATCTTTGCCCAATTATTACTAGTCATTAGCTTGGCACTCTGGTTAGAAATGCTATTCTCCCACTCCTCTTGACAGATTTGTCTCAACTCACAGTACTGGGCAGATGTTTTGGGCAAAAAAATGATATTTAAATTATCGTTTTGTTTCAACAACTAGCACTCCTTGTTTCCTAATTAATACCTCACAAAGTTATTTCGCTGGTTAAGTTAAGGTTGGTTGTACTGGATGATGGCTGGAGAGAAAACAAACGGCCAATAGCAGGAGTCATACAGCAGAAAACTCTCACCAAGCCTATCGAGGAATTTACACTGGCCCATTTTTTCTTGTTCATTGTTACTGTTACTGTTAATTTGCATATATCGCGGTCCTCTGTTTTAATTTTTTTAATTAATACAATTTAACATTATATTTATTATTTAAATAATTTATTTTATATTATTTAATAATAATATAACATTATACTAATGATATTTTTTGCATATTGAATCATTTCCCCAGCTAGAACATCCAGGCACTTTTAGAAACTACCTTTTCCCACATCCCACTCCAAGTAAGATGGCTCTTTCTGAGTGAAGTCTTCTTTCTTACCACCCTCCCATAAAGACCATCATTATACAGAAATCCATATATACCTGTCGGATGTACCTGCACTACACTGTCTGGCACTGAGTTCTGTAACTCTGCAGCTCAGAGTGGGTTTGGCTGCCCTCAAAAGTCTGAGTCTTGTCTGGATTTTTGAGGGCTGGCGTTTTCATGGCAATGTCAAAATCATGGAGGTCAAACTCCAAGTCTGCAGACCAACCAAGGCTTATTTATTTAGTTAATAACAGTATGACGAAACTTTGCAGTTATTTGGTTGAATTTTTATTATACACATATATAAAATTTATAAATGAAGACTTTGTAATAAAACTTATTTCTGAAAAATCTTTTTATATAAACATAACAGTGATTTATAAAACCTCTCTGAAGACTTAGAACTAAATTCTGAAGATACATAATTAAATCAAATGTATTGACTGGGCTGATTATTCATCTGCTTTTATCTGACATTATCCATGCATCCTTCCTTTAAATGAGAAATAGGTTAAGTTTAGTCCAAATATATCAAAACAACCAGATTACAACTAGAATGTTGTGCTGAATTTTCTGCTAACTTGCTGCAGTTGAACTTGTCAATGGGGGGAGGGGCTGAAAGATATAGTTTGGTACGGGAGATTTGCACACGACGATTCCTGCTTCCCAGGTAGAGCTGTAACGGTGCACATACTCACTGTGTGCTGTTCAGTTACATCATTTTCATTTCAATACACACAATGAAAAAATGGTTGCGACAGTGACTGTTATTCCCATTAATCTTCCACCCACTCACCTGGAGAGCTGCTATTGACTCTATGGCTACGCATGTCTGCCTGGTCACAACTGATTGGTTGTAGTACATGGAAGTTTGCTCTGACTTGTGGGTTGTAGACCTAAAGAGTGAGAGAAAACTTATTATTGACTTAATAGGATAGAAACTACATAAACAAGCCATTAACTAAATATGCATTTAAAAAAAAAAAATTCTTACACTTAAGAACTGAATATAAGGAAGCTAAGGCTGACTAATGTATTTGAAGTTGGCTACAGCACAATAAAAAAAAAAACAAAAAGGAAAAAAAACTCTGATGGGTTGTGATTGCTGAAAGTAGCTATATAGAGTTAATTCCATGAACCAAACGTCTGCTGCCTCAAATAAAAGTGGCTTTGTAATAAAGCAATAACTAGACAGAATGTAACAAATTGAATGATGATACTTTGTAATATTTGTCAAGTTATTACATAATATGGCATTATTTACGGTGTGTGACAATGCATTATGTAATAACATCGTATTATGTGATGAAAATTTGTCATATTTTGTTGAGTTATTACATAATATGGCAATATTACATAATGCATTGTAACAGGCCTAATGTTCAACCTAGAAATAGAATATCTGTTTCTCAGCAATGTTTCCACAAGATACACTGAGTAGCAATTTTCTGTTATCACTACAAGCAAGCGCTTCAAAAAACAATCATTTTGATAATTGATTACAGTTGCCCCTACAGATTCACATATTTGAAATCCGCAATTTTGGTTATTCGAAAGTTGGCTAGGAACAATTAAATGGGAATATTTTTGGAGCTTGTCAATAGATCACAGAACCTCAGATAACATGTAAGCCAAAAACAATGCTTAATATAATTTGTATCACATAAAATCATATAATATATAAATATTAGCAATACAAAATATTTGTTAGTGCATAAATTATCTTTTAAGATTTCAATCTTGGCTTGGATTTGCCTTGCCAATTTTCACATTGACATGGATCTTCCACCCAAATGTGAAGGGGTCACTGTAATCATGTGATTAACTAATCAATTAAATTGGGCCAAAACACAGGGTGTAAAGAGATGGGCAAATGCTTCATTTAAAAACATAATAAAAACTTTACACAATGTATAATGTAACAAAGTGGTCCTCTGTCTCTGCCATATTTAGCTTGCTAATGATTGTACTTTATACTGCAGTATACCGTACAAAGATGGTGGTATTTTCAAAAATATTCTATTCCAGCATTTTGAAATCTTGGCAGTAAAATTTGTCGAGCAGGGCAGGAGGGTCCCAGCTAATTTTGTCAAAATACAATGGTATACAGTATTGGCATAATACCGCACAAGCCTAGTAACAACTTTAAATCCATTCATGAACGTTTACCCATTTCAATACACTACTTTTATTTGTGTTTGTAGCAATACATATTACCTCACTGCTATACTCACATGCTGACCACAACAATCAGCGTCCACAGACAAATGTAGTCTGAACACAGAGTCTGTGCGCACAACTGTGGACTATAACAGCATGTGGGAAACCTAAGCATGAACTAGGCTTAACACATGAACATTTATGTTGCTAGGTGGTGATGTCAATATATGCGATATGCACAGAAAATCACAAAAATGCAACAAATGGATAACAAAATTCATTGTCAATTATTTTTTATTACTGTTGATTATCAACGTTACTATAAGGAGGAAGGCAGTTGAATGTACACTGAATAAGTCAGAACATGTTCTTCTAAATAAGACCAGGAAAATGGAGTGTTGACTGAGCAGAAGAGTAAAAATCAGCATTTAAACTGGACAGAAATAATGACTTGAAATTTATTGCAATAATTATCAATATTGACTGATATGAAAATTTGTATCATAATATTTTTGGCCATATCGCCCAGCTCTAATATGATTGAACATTGGAAGAACAACTCAAATGCAAAGTGCAAATAGTGGTTTGTTAGTTTCAGTCATTATGTGACCAGCGCCAGAACAAAACTTTCCTTGGCAGGGTCAGTTTAGGTATTTACTGTATGTATCTACACCAAAGGTTTTGGCTACTTCAACACATGTATGAGACCCTCTGTTCCACTCCTCTGGTGTTAATGCATATTTTCCACACTAAAATAAATACACTATTTGGACAAAAGTATTGTGACACCTGGCCATTACACCTACAGGAACTTTCATGACATCCCATTCTAAATCCATAGGCATCAATATGGAGTTGGTCCCCCCTGTGCCACTATAATAGCTGCCACTCTTCTGGGAGGGCTTTCCACAAGATTTTGGAGTGTGTCTGTGGGAATTCTTGCCCATTCATCCAGAAGAGCATTTGTGAGGTCAGGCACTGATGTTGAGCGTGAAGACCTGGCTCACAATCTCTGTTCTAGTTCATCTTCTAGTTCAAAGGTGTTTGATGGGGTTGAGGTTAGGGCTCTGTGTGGTCCAGTCATATTCTTCCACACCAAACTCACCCAACCATGTCTTTATGGACCTTGCTTTGTACACTGGGGCACAGTGATGTTAGAACAGAAAAGGGGCTTCCCCAAACTGTTCCCATAATGTCGGGAGCATAGAATTTTCCAAAATGTCTTGGTATACGGAAGCTTTAAGAGTTCCCTTCACTGGAACTAAAGGGTCTAGCCCAACTCCTGAAAAACAACCCCATACCATTATTCCTCCTCCACCAAATCTTATAGTTGGCACAAAGCAGTCAGGTAGGTAACGTTCTCCTGAAATCTGTCAAACCCAGGCTCGTTCATCAGACTGCCAGATTTGTCACTCCACGGAACACGTTTCCACTGCTCCAGAGTCCAGTGGCAGCATGCTTTACACCACTCCATCCAACACTTGGCATTGTGCTTGGTGATGGGAGGCTTGCATGTAGCTGCTGGGTCATGGAAGCCCATTCCATGAAGCTCCCGGCACAGTTTATGTGCTGGGATTAATGCCAGAGGAAGTTTGGAACTGCAGTTATTGAGTCAACAGAGCTTTGGCAACACCGCTCTATTACTTTCCGTAGTCTGCCACTTCATGGATGAGTTTCTGTTGTTCCTAAATGCTTCCACTTTGCAATAATACCAATTACAGTTGACTGTGAAATATCTAGAAGGGAAGAAATTTCATGAAGTGGCTATTGCAAAGGTGGCATCCTGTGAGAGTACCACACTAGAATTCATTGAACTCTTCAGAACAACAAATGTATGTAAACCTGACTGCATGGCTAGGGGCTTGATTTTATACACCTGTGGCAATGGGTCTGAATGAAAAACCGGAATTCAACGATTAAGAGGTGTGTCCCAATAATTTTGTCCATTTAGTGTGTATGCCAAAGTTTTTCAACTCTCAATCGCTGTCGGGATTTCTGCATTAGCACTATTAGTGTACAATGCCTGCGAAATATATTCATGTGTGCATCCATGCCTAGCGGATTAGCGTAGCGCACAACACACCCGGCCACTGACAAACACATATGGTATTCACAGAACAACAAACATGGACACAGTATGGAAGAACATGCAGTTATGGAGTAACACATGTAGTCAAGGCTACAGAGAGAAAACAGACACAAAGTCAGTGATAAACTGTTAAACAGACAAGCACAGCTAAACAGAAAGTTCCAGGGGCACAGACTCACTGTCTTGAGCTGAAGGCCTGTGTCGATGACATAGCGGATATTGCTGAGGGTGAAAGAAGCTTCTCCAAGGACGTCAGTCAGGATGACCCTGCGCCTTGATTTCCCTGAGTCTCCTTGGTCCCCTGACTCCTTTACTTCAGACCCCGTATCGTATACACGCTGAGTGGCCGCTCCCAGGCCCAGGTGGAGGGGCAGCACTTTGAGGATCCTCAGCTGGGTGTTCAGAGCCACAGACTCCTTCTCTAACAGTGCCTCACACTTGCCAATCTCCTGGTTGCAGATAAGGCGAAGAGACAGATCAGGGAGTTGTACACATCCAAACCTGCAGCAAAACACGATTTGGTCCAACATCCAAGTCTCTGCCCTGTTCAATGAAAAGTTTACATGCATAATAGCTGCCCCACGTATGACTGAAACAAACAGCACAAAAAACCAAAGTGCACAGGAATATGGCAGCGAAGGGAGGATTTTTCTGTTGTTTTTAGTGAAGCTCTTGCATCTGTCCTCCACATTCTTTAAGTTTTTCTTTAAATTTGTTGCGATTGGGCAATGCTAGAAATAACAGATGTCCTGAAAATAAAGACTAGAAAAATCAGATACAGAAAAGATCAGGGGGAGGTTAACAGACCCAAAAAGCCAAACTACTATTTTGTTAATTTATCTCAGTACAATAACATAATTTGTTGTACTGAGACACAAAAAAACAGGTGCCGCAGTTAGTTAACAAAAACATTCAAGGGTACTATAGACTTCAAAAACTCCACCATTTTTTCTATCATAATTTTAAAAATATGTGTTTTCAAAAACAAGCCACTAGAAAAAGCAATTAGAATTTGGATTGTGCGTCTGAAACAGGCTATTGTACAGGGCTAGGTACATGGTACATGGTACATGGGATGTACACGAAACTGCCAGATTACCAGTGGACCGGTTCCAAAACCATCTTAATCCCCCAGAGTCTGGGGGGCACAATTACTGTAAGGAAAACAAGAACCAGAGTCAGATTAGAGTGGAAAAAAACATATTGGAAAATACTACAAAAAATGGCTATATGGACCAAGAACTGTCTGGGATCAGAAGTACAGCAGAGGACATTGAAGTCAATTTGTCACCCTGATGTTTTCAAAGCTCAATGAATGAATATATCAGAAAATGGGGCAGATTACATTTTTTTAAATCATCACAAGAAAAGCAACAGGATTAAGCACTACTGTATTACCATATTACTGTATTACTGTATTACCATATTACTGTTTTACCGTATTACTGTATTACCATATTACTGTATTACCGTATTAGGTATATACCTGGGCACTGGGAAGGAAGACCAGGATGTCACCTTCCTCTCCTCTACGATGGAGATCAAGGACCATGTGACAGGCAGCCATGGCAGGCTCTCTTCCTGCAGAGGGGTCGCGGTACAGCAAATCAACAGCAGCAGGTGGAGCGGGCTCGGGTACAGCCAGCAAAGGGACCTCCTCGCCCAGGAAAGCAGCCATGCGGGGAGCCAGCAGAGGGGATGTGAGCACCACCACGCGGAGATCAGCCCTCTGTCGGCACACATCCCGGAGCAGCCCCAGCAGCACATCGCTGGCCACAGTCCTCTCCTGGGTCTCGTCTATCACCAGCAGCCCATACTGTCGCAGCAGCGGGTCGGACATCATCTCACTCAGTAGGAGGCTGTCGGTCACAAACCTGAGAGGCCAGGACAGATTCAATACTTTTATATGTCTCATGCAGGACTGCAGTGGTACATAAGCAGTGAAATGAAATTACTACTTTCTACTCCAGTGCAATAAACAAGGTGGAAGGATAGCAAAATGAAGTGACGAGTTAAAAAATCGTATTAAGAATATAGAAACATATAAAAAGTATATTGTAGCGAGAGGACAAAGGACAGGAGGCAGATGCTTGGTTCGTGAAAAAGATGAAGCACTTTTTTATTAACTAGCAAAAAGAAGAGAAAAAGCAAGATCCGGTTGCCGCCAAGACAACCAAAAACTATATCCGGAAGTCGAACAACCCTTCAGAATAAGAGCACATCTGCCCTGAGAATTCTGATTGTCTATGAACCTGCTACAATATAAAAGATAAAAGCTATAAGAAAATATGACCAAATATTTTACATGCAGTTTGCAGTTATTTTAGTTTTTATTGGGGGACTTAATGATCCTAATGGCCTGGGGGTAGAAG
>JAODJU010000119.1:26035264-26058665 GCA_026776725.1 Gnathonemus echidnorhynchus | reverse complement strand
CAGCTGTTTCCAATTGTCTGTATTAGTTCGATGTATTTAAGTCCACGTCAGAGTTTGTTTCCCTAGTTCTGTCATTGTAGTGTCGTGCCTGGTCGTGTAGTGTCTCCCTTGTTATGCCTCTGCGTTTCCCCATTAAATCCTTTTATTCAACCCCGTTCCTGCCTCCCTTTGCCTGCTTCCCTGGTCCGTGTTCTCCGCAGTATGACAGAACTAGGGAAACAAACTCTGACGTGGACTTAAATACATCGAACTAATACAGACAATTGGAAACAGCTGTAAAACAACTGGGAATCGACATGAGGTTAACGAGGGGGGCGTGGCACAGGAGCAGCGGCACGATCGGGGTGTGACAGGTAAAGTGCACCTTAAACCAAAAATTTGGAACTAGATACTTTTAAATTAGCACTGTATTTTTTTTTTTTTTTGCACCACTACTACTTAAATTACATTGTAGTTAGTAACTTCTAAATAACAATATTGTCTCAGACAATGTTGGACAACCAGTCAATATCGTCTGATATTAGTGAAACTGACTCACTGTTCCACATGTTTTGTTTGTGAATAGCATATTTTCAAATACTATTTGCACATTTGGCATCTAGCCTCAGTAACATATTCCCACATGGGTTGGGATGAAAAAATGTTTGTTGAGTTCGGATTACACATAGATACTGATAACGTTTCACTGTATTGTGAGAATTATTTCAACCACAGCTGTAATGGAAACCCATAATAGTGTCCCCATCAGCAGTGTGACGTACGAAGTGTGTTTGCTAGGTAGCTTGCTGGCCATGGCCATCAAATTTGTGGTAATTCTGTAGCAGTAAAATTAGATAGACATGTATTATGGGAGTGTCCCATTTGTTTTGCTACAAGAGATGCTCGAGCTCAAGGAATAAAAATGGGGTTCATGTTAAATAATGCAGGGCAATGAATTTTTCTATCTTGCCAGCTGACATTGGCTGACTAGACTAAGGTTAACATATAATATAAAATATTGAGACAGACCAAGTGAAGGAAAATGGTGTTTACTGATGTACAGTATGCCAATCACTCTGTACAACTCGCATATCTTACCCAGTGTGCTGGACTCATTCCCCCCTCCTAGGGGGCGACCTGTCTCAGGACCCTCACAAAGTCCCGATTGTACTCCGGACAGAGCTGAGCCCTCCTCAGCCACTGGGCCCCAAGTCCCCCACCATACCCCGCTGGGGTATGCACACCAGGTCCTGGAGATGGCTGCTATGAGGTTGGTACTGAGCCATGTGGTTAAGATGCAGCAGATCAGGTCCTGTGCTGCTCTGTCATCCACACCCTGTACACCACATTGGATATTCGTTTGAGGACCACTTTAGGGGCCCTGCAGTGGCTGTATAGTTTGGGCAACTGCTCCTTTTCCCTCATGGACCAGTGCACCCAAATAGAGTGCCTAGGCTAGAAGGCCTGTCCCTGGCAGTGGATATCATACACATATATCTGTATGGCCATGGCTGCATCCCGAAGGTGCCTGGCCAGCTTGAGCACAGTCTGCACACAGTCCCAAAGCTGCCTCAGGTAGCCCAGTTCTGGTGTTGCTGACAACTCCAGCTCAGGGGTTGAGCCAAACACCAGCTCTATCAGAGTCCATAGCTCCCGAATATTGAATTTTTATCTTATATTCGATATATTTTTACATATGAAATAGATGAAATATGAGTATGTATCATTATATCATTCTTATTTATTTATTGTGTAAGAAGACAGTATGGTCTGCCATAAAATGGCAGGACAAGTGGGTCGGGCAGTGCCAGAAAATGTAATGTAATGTAGGAGAGATTGGGTAGAAGTCCAGAGTGCCTGAAGTGGCTGACAAAGAGACCCATCACAAAAAAAACCAAATAGGTTCCAGCTATGCTGAAGGAACCAGTAATATTGTGTATCTGTGTCCCCTAACAGAGATTGTATCTGATTCTGGTGCTCCACTGAAAAGCCGATTGAATTACGCATTTATGTCACATGAATTTACCTAACGTGGTTTGAACATGGTTTGAAGTTGAAAATAAATGTCTTTCCACTGTTCAACGAATAATGAAAAGTACTGAAAAACAGGAGGAAACATTAAGCAGTTTCAAAGTGCACTACAGTATGTCTGCTTCCCTGCCTGTTCTCTGTGTTGCCAGTTACCTTCGTAGATCATTTTCTTTGTTCTGTTAGTTATATCATTCCCCTGTTTAGTTTTGACCCCTCATGGTCCGTTTAGTTTGTAGTGTTCCCAGTGTTTTCAGTTTCTATAACAAACCTCTGTTGTTCTTGTGGAGCCGCGAGTGGATCGTCACCTTCCTTTCCTGCCTGTACCATGCCCCGAGTCCGTAACAGAAATCCACGAGTCCTTGACAGCGTCCATTGTCTCCCAATTTACAATTTACTGGACATATCTGTACCATTTATACTTATTAGTTCATTAATCCTATCTTTTGTACTTTAAACGGATGCAGTGTTTTTTCCCCCTAATTAATAGTAACAGAAAAGTTCTGCGAGAACTCACAAAAGTCCATCTTTATTTTTTTTTTTCAACCACTGATCCCCTCCCCATGTCCCTTACAGGGCTCTGCACTGTATTCAGCCAATTTATAATTTTTAAATATATTTTTACAGTTTAGCAGAGAAACAAAACAGTACTTAAAAAATATAATGTCTTGAATATAAGCATGTAACTGAATTTTAAATATAAGCATTTACTTAATTTAATTGTTAAAAACATCACTTTTCCTCCAAATGATCAAACCACTTGCCTGTCAGACACCTTTTTTTATTATATTGTATCACTTGCTGTCAACACTGAATGGGCCACTCAGGCCCAGCCATACTGCTGCAGTAGGTTTGAATGATTGTAGAGAATGTGGAGTGTGGGCCAAGTTATGAATAGATGGGGGGGGGGGGGGTGATTGGACTGTTTGACCAATCATGTTGTAACTTTTGTTGTTTTGCAAGTTAAACATTGTGTGTGTGGGGCCAAAGACTCTGGAACTTGGCATCTCTGTATATTCTATAGTCCTTTTTCTATTTTTGTTTGACAAGCTGCAGTTGTAGTTGTTGATCCTCAATGAATGATTTCCCTGAGCTATACGGGTTAATGACGTGTCCAACAGCCATGCTTTGTCACTTAGAGCCATTTTAAGTATTTCTGCATAATAGGCAGACAAGCTTCTATTCAGTCCACGATGGATAACTAAACAGAGCTTGAAATATTCCACACAGCAATGGCTGACTTGCGTGTGGTTCAGTGGGCTAAGCCTGTGTGCCTGTAATCACAAGGTCGCCGATTCAAACTCAGCCTCAGCACATCTGCAGGTCCTTGAGCAAGACCCTTAATCCCCAGCTCCCTGGGCGCTACTACAAGTGGCTGCCCTTCGTGGACAGCTTACTCTACAAAGAACAAGCTGAGGGAGGCATAAAAACAATTTCCCCATGGGGACCATAAAGTATCTATTATTATTAACTTGTGACTTCTTGTGTTGTAATCATGTGAGTCAGTGATTGAAAATTAAACCGTGGTAAATTGGGCATGTCTTGCTTTTGCTATCCACCTTAGATTGTCCATCTGTTCATCTTCCAACTGCTTACCCAGTACAGGGTCACAGAGTGCTTTAGATGGTATAAATTTAATATTTACTGTACTTTTATCAGTACTGCCTGAAATAAATTACAGTCTGACTATATACTTTTCATGGGACAATTAAAATGCTTTAATCCTAAAACTCAGAAAATGTTCATATGGACTGAAGTAAATATTGTTACAGCATTATAAATATCAGATTTTCCGATTTTCAATCAACAGGTTAAACACCATAAACCATTTAGAAATACCTTTTATTTCTCTCCAGAATTCTAGTGGTAAGACATACACGTACTTGCATTGGAATTAGACCATGTTTGAACTAGCATGAATTTGTATTTAAACAGAGGACATGACTGGTTGAACTTTTGATATTTGAACTGTTGACATTTTAACATTTAAATAGGTCTGTGAAGTAGCAGTATGAAGTATCAGCTGGATGAGAAGGTGACAGCTGAGAGCTCATTTCCCACGAAACAGCTTCCTGATGTTATCTTCTAGCGGCTCTGCCAGGCTGCTTATTGGCTGCCTCTTGAGGGCCGCCTCCCGCAGGCTATAATAGGCAGCCTCGTTCTGGTGGAACATCTGCAGCTCCATCTCAGCCTGCAGCCGTATGGCCTGCAGACACAATGAAAATGCACGACTTACATGGTGAAATTAACGAATAGTTCAAAAACCTCACATGAAGTGTTTTTGGAACTGGACCACTGACCAACAAGTTAAAATATTTAAGACAAACCTGCGACGTTTATTTCATGCTTTGTTTGTGTAAGTGTGTATATTTAAGAACAATATAAAATTCTTCGTAAATGGTGGTAATGTTCAGTCTTCTGTAAGGGGCGGTGAACACCTCCAAGTCCTTGGTGATGGAGTGGGAGGGCCCATGGGTGATCATGAGGATGCCATTAGCCTTACATAGCATACTGTGACCAGCCTCGATCTGGCCAGCCTGCCAGAGGGTCACTCCAGCCCGCATTGTGGCCATGCCCAGCTGGGCATTATTTGGATGATATAGTTTCCTGTTTGGGAAAAAACAACGTGCACAGGTCGTTACACATGTAATTAGCACAAACACTTTAATAAATACACTTTATGTAGTACATAGCTACAGACCTGCATGCGACTATTTTTTGTGAATTATGAATTCTGTGATAATAATATTAATTTCTTTCACCAAATCAGGTTGTGCTTTCCGTTCCATATAAAGAAAAACAGAAAGTACTGTACTGTGCAAAAGTCTTAGGCAGTTCAAAGAAATGTTTAAAGCTGTTTATCTGGGTAGCAAGTATACTTTGGCTTAGAACAAAAAACACAATTTAACATTACAATACGTGCAAATTAAGAGTAACACAATAAAAACTTGTAATAATTTCTTCTGTTTTCTAAAAAGTTACTGATATCTAGTTGGATGGCTAGATGAACACTGCTTCAGTTCCCAGACCTCTCCTCAGGGGCACCTCAGCCGTTCCATGATTTTGTTAAATTTCACCAACAGCTCAATTAAATAACTAAATAAATTGGTTTAAAAAGTCAGTGACAGATTGACTAGCTGTATGAGGTGTGCTAGTGGTCAAGTCAAAAAATACATGGCTGCACTTAACGGTCGCTGCAAATACTGGGGTGATTTTAGCAGAGGTTCCGAAATGGCTAAGCTGACACACTTTGACAGGCATAATATCAGTTTTACACCAACACGAGGATAATCTAAGCATCATTTTCTTTGCCTGCCTAAGACTTTTGCACAGTACTGTATATATGAATAAAAAAAATCAAATAAATATTTGTCCCCATGTCATTTACAAAAAATCAGTTATAATGATTTTTTTTTTTTTTTTTAAAGAAAGTATTTATTTCTTTTGATAAGAAATTAAGGCAATAGGGTGGACAAGCATATGGCAGGGAGGAACAGCCTATGGCAGGACAAACAAAGGCTTTACTCAGTAACATACTGAGCCATAGACATAGTAAGTCACAGACCCTGCTCTTGCAGCCAGATGTTTGGTATTTTGCAAAGTCTATACATGGTTCTAAAGATGCATTAGAAACTGGACTAGAAAGTGGTTAAAGTGGGAATCCACTACCACACACTTACATCAACTGAAGAAGATACACACATACAGTATGTTTCACAGAAGGTATCAAAGGCATGCACAGGTTGACACTGATATAAAAAATGCATAAATCTACCCTCTAGATGTTCAATGTTCTTTAAATACGAAGGAAGCTGAGAGGCGATGTACAACAATTAACCTCTGGATGTAGTTCTCCTTCTTCTTTGGACACTATCAGTCTAGTAAATGCAGATATTACATCGATGTACAATCCTATCTACTATCAAACACACATAGGCAGCTCCTTCAGAGGAATATAAACACTTACAGGTATCCCTCTACCATCCTGCGCGCATAGCCAGCTGCCTCGGAGAAATCGTGCAGATATGAAAGCACCTCACTGGCTACGCTCAAGACTCTCAGCAGGTAGAGATTTGTGTCGCCCAGCACCGGCTCCTGCTGCTCCAGACACTGCTGGCACTGCTTAACCACCTGACAGAAGCCAAGAGACATGACCATGGTACTCTACATACAAACCAACCAACAGGAACCAAGATGGTAATTACAGTATATTTATGTACAGGAATATTCTGCTGTAGGGTGTGAAATGCAATGTGTATAAAGTGTAGAAACCTGGAAGTTCGCTTTGTCTATTGCAGCTTCAAGGGAGTAGATACTAAAGCAAAATAAATTGGTAGCACTGGTTTTCTGTAAAATACTTAATGTAATTTGACCTGCTGGAGCGTAACATAAGTCTGTTGGAAAGTCATATTGCCTCAGCTGCTCCCAGATTGCAGTGTGTGCAGCCAATGATTGAGCCAGTCAGTAATGGGTTACTTGGAGAATGTTTCCTAGCATTTTTTTGCCTATTTGGACCTCGTAGCTCATATAGAGACGTTTTACAAAAAATGCTCTAGCTATGACACCTTGGTCACCACTTGTTGAAAGCAGGTTTTGAAGAGCAGACATTACCTCTTCGTAGTTACCCTCAATGCGAGCCTGTTCAATCTTCTCCAGTGTCTTTACACTAAACTCTGTTACTTCCTTCACATCTTGATCCGATTTCTAGGACATTAAAAATGACACTGTAAGAAACTAAGAATGTAAAAAAATGTGTGTCATGGGAATCCTACCATCTTTCACATCATAAAAAGTCATTTATGGACATTTATAGATCTATATTATAGATTCTGTCAAACTGAAGTACATCAGCTAGAACATAGATGGCAGAGTTTCCCTACCCAGAGTATATTAAAGACTAGGAAGCACATTTTTGATATCTGCATATTTTAAACATCAGAAATTCTTTTTTCTCCACATTCTTAAAAGTATAACATTGCCAAGTTATGGTGATGTCATTGTTCAATTTGGGAGTAACATGACTTACTGTGCAGGTAATACTGTCTGTTTTACCCCATCATTTAAAAATATTCAAGGAATTAGAAATTGCACATTGACCCCTTTTGTTTTGTTAAACATTAAACCAATAATCA
Source organism: Gnathonemus echidnorhynchus (assembly GCA_026776725.1). Taxonomy (NCBI): domain Eukaryota; kingdom Metazoa; phylum Chordata; class Actinopteri; order Osteoglossiformes; family Mormyridae; genus Gnathonemus; species Gnathonemus echidnorhynchus. Next base: position 26,051,526 of record JAODJU010000119.1, on the reverse strand, counting down.
GTTCAGATTTATCCAGTCTGTACAGACTGGAACCACCCCCCCAAAAAAAAAACCCAAAAAAAAACAAAAAACATGTCTCCATGTGAACGTATTCATGGACCACAACAGCCTTCTCTGGATAATGTCTCCTCCTAACACTACAGGCCGTCTGCCTAGATGGTGTCTACAGGTTTTGACGTCCACATTGCCCACAAGCATGGACCCACAATAAGGGCTGGGAAATTTCTCACATTAATACATATTGTTCATTTGAAAGTAATAATGCATTATTATTTCTTTGATCAAATTAATACGCGCAGCATTTTGATGGACAATGGAATGATCAAAAAGTTTCAATACAGACCTACTGTATAAGGCTTTAGGTTAGGACATAAGGGTTTAGGTTAGGACATTGCACAGAATCCCAGAATTCTAAGATAAAACTAAAACGTTCATTTAGCGAATCACAGGAAAGCTGACGTTACCTGGTTTATTTAGTTTTTTTACAAATCGCCAGATGGAGGTATATGTGGGATAACGTTTTTGCAATTTGCAGTTTGTTTTATTTTATTGAAGGCTTAAATCTTAAAATTTCAAGCTCCTTCATGTTTTTTAGTGTGCTTTCAGTGGTTGTTAGGCTTCTGTTTTTAAAGTCATTTGTGAGATAGATTTTAGATTGATTACACGGTTGGAATAGTGTAATGGTTGCATTTTTAATACCTGCAATTACTGTATATGTACATGTATATACCTTTTCAATGCCTTTTTGAAAGCATTGAAATTCAGCTTGTACTTGCTTCTAAGCCTTATTTTTGTTGTAAATGAATTACATCACAAGTTCAAGTTTAACCCTTAAACAAACATTAAAATATAGGTCCTTCTCACAAACTTGAGTTCTTGATATGTTTTAGTAATGAGTTTGTGAGAATGGTCCATATACTCTCCTTTGTGTTAATTGTACGTACCTTAATTTAGGGATTCAATGTGTAAATATTTATGATATTTTTAATATCAGTTTTAATGTTACATGCGACTAATCGCGATTAATCACAGAAAACTGTTTGACTAATAAATGTTTTTAATCGATTCACAGCCCTAGTTAAAACATACAATAAAAGCACCCCACTGCTAACAGGTGACACTCTCACTTTAATGCAAATGTTTTTGAGTTCTGAGGTTTAATGGGTTTTAGTCTGGCTGCTCATTGTAGTGGTTGGCAGAGGGAACAAAGCAGTGTGAGTAAGAATAGGAAGAGTCATAACCAACCTTACTACTATCTTTGACAGCCATCATGAGGTCATCCTTCAGGTGCTCAGTGCAGTGCTGACAGGTGCAATCAAAGAAGTATTGCTGTCTAAGAATACGCTGGCGGTCTGAGGACACATTGAGGAAGTCGATGTAGCTCACTGTAAGCTCATCCCCTTCAGAGACTTTCTCCAGGGTTCGCAGCTCTATCCTAAGAAGTCAAACAGGGAGGAACAGGAAACCTGAAGATGACAGAATGGAGGCTGCTGTGGTGGTACAAATGAGGATAAGGAACCAGCATAAAGGCCATTTCACAAAGAATGCTGTGCAAAAATGCCATGTAAAAATGACATGAATTCACTAAATATTCAGGTGAGAACTTCATGGGTAAAAAAACTTTCACACCAAACACAATGAGAAATTTTTGATTTCAATTTTTTTTTTGAGCTAAAAAGTGATCATAAAAGAGCAAATATACTGGATACCTGCAAATATAAAAAGGTTAAAATTTACAATGAGCAAATCAGACAGTTTAAGCAAAATACAGGATAAGTAAAATTAATATTAAGACCATGGCAACAACATCATCCATTAGTTAAGCGGTATTAGAGCCTCACCTGTGTCTTCTTGTTCCCAGCACTAGAGTTTAGTTACTTGTTGTGGTCTGCACCTGCCCCTATGTAGCCCTCGTTATTAGTATATACGTGTTCTTACCTTTGCCCTACGTCTGTTGGTCATTGTGGATGTACAATGTTACATCCTGCTCATGGTTTTCTGCTGGTCCCTGTTAGTCTTCTCATTTATCCTCCCTTCCCCTCATTATACCCTTTGTGGTTTATATGTTTGTTTGTTTATTTTTTTCAATAAAGTCCCTTTGTTGTTTAAAAGCTGAATTATGGATCGTCACTCTGTCCTATCATGACAGAATAACCAACCACCTGCCACAATCCAGCAACTTTGGGCGCCAGGTCACTCTTAGGGCTACGAGGACTGCATTCCCCATTTAGCCAGGCCTATGGACCTAAGAACCACCCAGTTCCCTCAAGTCCGTGCCCTTCCCCCTGAGGGAATAACGCCAGCAGTGTCTCACATCCTAGCGGCAGATGTCTTCGCCCTCCTAGAGGCACACTGGCTCCTGCTCGGAGACCCTGTGGTGCAGAGGTCGCTGAAGGCCATCACCCAGCTTCAACAGGCAAAAATTAGTGTCCAGTCTCTCACTCCTACTAATTAGAGGACTGGTTGGCTGAAGAGTCCTCACACATGGGTTTGAACAGCTGACCTACAGGTTATGCCAAAAACCTGCATACACACCGGCCCTTTGCGGATAAAGATTGGCCACCCCTGTGCCAGACCATGAGCCACCAGAGCCCGTGTCCCAGGCTCCCAGCCTTATGGGGAAGTCGCTTCACCCCAGTCCCTGGTTCTCAGTGCTGAGGGGGTTACTTAGCGCGCAAGAGGATCTGGATTGGGATCCTGAAAGTATCGCTCTGAATCCCACCCTGCTGGTTCCTGCTCTGATCTCGTGTTCACGATGCTCCAGTGGCAGGTTCCAGCACCAGCCTTGTCCAGTCTTTTCAGCTTTCCCTTGTTCCAGTCCTGTGTATCCTGTTCTAGCAGTGCCTCTCACACCCTGAGTGCATGTGTTAGATGGGGAGTACTGTCAGGACCAGTCCCAGTCCTGTCTGTCATCCCATTCTGAGCATTTGAGTCTGGAGTTTTAAGTTGAGTCTAGGTTGTAACGACCATCACCTTTGTCTTATTGTTCCCAGTCCTAGTGTTTAGTAAATTGTTATGGATTGTTATTGTCTGTACCTGCCCATCATGCAGGCCTTGTTATAAGGGTGTGTGTGTGTGTGTGTGTGTCTGTGTGTGTGTGTGCGTGTGTGAGTGAGCAGGTATACCTATCCTTATGGGGACACAATGTCCCCATAACGTGATAAACATCAGTTTTTTTCCCTTATGGGGATCGGTACCACATCTTTCACTTTTTGGCTGAGAATTATAGGTTCTATGCTAATCTTTTACTTTTTTAAAGAGGCAGATACAATCACAAAGATTACTGGAAAAAGTTTAGATGTTTCTAGAATGGCAGAAATAGGAAGTTAGTAATGATGAAAACTGTGTAATGTATAGTTTAACAAAAAAAGATTCATTAATAAATGGTGTTAATTAAATTAAACTACTCTAGTTATTATGGTCAATGTTTGATATACACTGTGCATCTGTATATACTAAAATTACATTAATTTTTTTATCAGTAAATGCTAATCTCAAAGTAATCTCAGTCTGACAGAAAGTATTTTACTTCCCAAATATCTGGTGCTGTTGCTTTATATTGGATCTTTAATTATTAAGAGGGAGAAACTGTTGTAGGTTAATGGAAATCAGTAGTCAACCATCCTGTGACACTAAAAAGACTCACCTCCTCTGGGTATGAAAGAGAGCGTTCAGAGCCATCTGACTGAAAAAGAACAGGAGATCAAACTTTTTAGCGGAAGGCAATAAGTCCAGAATCTCAAAGACACACCAGTGTACTTGGGTTCCTCAAGACGCACGTAGCAGATATACAGAAACAGATCATCGCTACGTTTACACTACGCTTACACTACGCTTACACATTGCCTCCTCATACATAAACATCTTATAGCCATGTTCTATGTTCTCTTTCTGCTATTTTCAGATACTTAACAGAATTACAGTCATTCATATAGACACACACACACATACACACACACACACACACACCTATATATTATCCCATTCCTTAAATTCCAGTGAAATCAAATTCCATATTGATAAGGCATAGAACTCGTATGAGGATACGTACTTGCCGTGGTTGAGGATGACGGTGCAGTTGGGCCAGCAGTTGTGGTTAACCAAACACAGGTTGGGAAACAAACCCACACCGACCGCTTGCAGTCCTCTCTGGTCACTCAAGGTGAAGCCGTTACAATTAATCTGAGAAAGAGAGTTCATTTGCACTGTCCATTCATCTTCCACCCACACAGTACAAGTTACTGAGCAGATGGAAAAATTGGGAAGAAGAACATCACTCGAGAACATACCACACCAAAAATGTGAGAGATGCTGTCCACACCGTGTTTCTGGCCATTATGAGGCCAGTAGTCCAGAAAGTCATGGACGTTGACCTTGAGCTCCTTCAGGTCATTTGGAGCCATGTCTGTCACATGGTCCTGCAGCTGTTCCACTGTGGTGAGCTGGCCGTCGGATATGATGCTCCCGCTCTTCTCTATGCGCCACAGTATACGGGCAGCCAGGCTGTAACCCAGACAGCGTGATTATACACATTCACACGTATTCATGTACCTCCATTTACACTTCATACTTGTATACATTCATACACAATATGCATGCATATCCTCCTGAGACCCCACCCATTCGTTTATGTCCATTGTAATGGACATGTTGTTTTTGCATCTATCTTTTCACTGATGTAAGGAAACGTATTTATTCCTGTTGTAGACTAAAGAACTTAATTCATTCCAGAAGGCTGGTCGAGCTGCAATCTGGTCGGATTTTCTCAAAATATAATGTAAATTAATTTAATCCGTTCCAGATCCCCAAAATGATTGCCTGTTTAAACTAATTTACCTACCTAACTAATGAAAAAAAGCATTAACAATCAATATAAAATGAATACAGGTGTCCCCTGTTATATGTCCATTTGATCGAACATCGGTTTCTTATGTCAATTCAATCAACGTCCAAATTGGTTAATGTCCTGTCTGTTAGAATTGAATGTGGATGTTAAACAGGAGATACCTGTACACACATGAAAAAGCCACACATACAAAAGTAATAAACATGAAATAAATGACAATTTATGAGCAATTTATCTGTATGAGGTGAGCTGATAGCATACTGGAAGTGGTAGGTGAAGAGGAGGAGGGATGAAGGGGTTATTGTCTGGAAGGGGAGACACATCTTGATCCATAGTTTTAGCTGGTCTGTTTTGTTTTGTTGTGTTCCGAGTTTTCGGTTGAGTTGCAGCTAGATTTTTCATGACCAACCCATTCGAGGTCTGGATTGGTAGAGCTGAATGCGTCTCTACCCATACAAGTTTTAGCAGGAACGGTCCAGTTCCAAGATTTCGGTCAAGGTACAAGTCGAAAAAAATCTGACAAGCCTGTTCGAAGTCCGAGTTGGTCAATTGGAGAGGCGTTCGAGTTCCAAGGTTCTACTGAAATTAGTCCCACTATGGCATAGGCACAATGTTAGCATAATCATAACTTTGCTTTCAGCATGTCATTCAAAGAGTATTGTGATTGGTTGAAGAAGTGAAACACAAGCCCCTCCCCTGTTGAGCCAGGGGCACGTTGAATTAGGGGGAAATCAACATATGCCAAATAAGTAAATGTAAATAAAACAAATGGCTCCTGTCTGACTGGCCGCTTACCGGACGTTCTCATTGGGTGCCTTGCCACACTTCTTAATGGCGGTGCACTCCTGCTTATGCTCCTCCCAGCCGGCACGCTGGCACGTCCGATCGCAGTAATGAGCGAATCTGCACTGAGCGCAGCGATGCAGCTTCTCCTGCCGTCGGAAACAGCTGTGGCACACCTGCTGTGAAAGACTGTACATGCAAAAAACACTGAACGCGCACCACAGCCGGGAGTGCACTGACACCCAAATCACACCAACCCGTGATAAGATATAAACTACAGCCACTGGGGGGGGGATACTGTACAACAAACCCACGCCGGAATATTGCGTCAGAATAAAGCTATATTTAGGATTAATGGGAGAGCTTAAAAGTCAAGATTAAATTAATTAGTAGTTTTTCAGGAACATATTTTGAACGCTTTGAAAGGTCCAGAGAATGTCAGCCCCCAGCCTGACCTTCTGGATGGAATGGATTAGAATCCCTGGTCTAGATGTTTAGATGTTATAAAGTAGGAATTCAAAAAGCTGTAAGTTCAGTATGTGAAACTTTGGAACTTTTGGTACTAAAAAATTGGTACTTTCTTTATTTCATCAATTTACAGTCCAGTACCAGTACCAAAATACCAAATCTACTGGGGTACTCCACTGGCACTTGGGGATGGGACTTGTAAACATGTTCATTGTTAACTGGTAGGGTTGTTCAGTTCCAAAAATTTTGGAATCAATTCCAGTTCCAAAAGTTGGGAATCGACGGAGTTGATTCCAAGAGTTGATTCTAGAGTTGAATCCTTCATGATTTTCAGTTCCAAAGACTTAAAAAACATTTTGTTTTTGCAAGTTGTTCAAAATGCAGAAGCATGATTTGTAACAGAAAAACATACCAGCACATTACAGCAATAATGGCATCCCTTCCCTAGCTACCTGTAAAATTTACAGTTGAGTTAAAAAATTAATAATGGAATATAAATTGCTTTGTGGTTTAACACCATCTTATCATGATGAACTGCTTGTTCCTTATATTCCTACTTGAACGCTTAGATCTTTTGATCAATTGCTGTTAGTTATTCCTCGATCCAAGCTTAAATCTAGAGATGATCGTGCATTTGCAGTAGCTGCACCTAGTCTATGGAATGGCCTGACATTACAGGTTCGGTCGGAACCCTAGATAACTGCCTTTAGGTCCAGGTTGAAAACTCTCTTATTTTCAAGAGTAGCATGATAAGCTTACTTCTGTGCTTATTTGTTCACTTGTACTGGTGAGCATAGCACAAGAAAATGTGTTAAGTGGCACCATGGCAGAGACCGTTGGTCTCGTAGCTCATCCAGACTCATGGAGACCTCTAGCTGGAGAAATAGAAAGTTAGTTTGATGTGACTGAAAACATACCAGCAGGACTGCATGATTTTCCTGAGTGAATGTGAGGCACTGGTACGTAGCCAGGAAAATATTCAATTAAGCCAGCTGCCCTAAGAGGGAACATAGTGGAGAAGCTCCAAAGGTATAATAATTGATACTTTTATTGATTGATTTTGTCTTTTTATGTCTCTTGCCTATGAAGGGCAGCCACCTATTGGGGCACCCAGGGAGCTGGGGGTTAAGGGCCTTACTCAGGGACCTGTAAGTGTGCTGAGGCTGGGTTTGAACTGGCAACCTTCCGATTACAGGCACACAGGCTTAGCCCACTGAGCCACACGCCACCCCCCATGCTGCCCCCCATCCATAATGGATGAGATGCTCAAGGGTATTGATGAAGCCATAAGCATCATAGATGACGTTCTCCACAGATGATTCAACAAGGCTGGCCAGATTGCAGAAGAGAAGTTCTGCAAAAAGCAGCAGTGGTCAACTTTAAACAGATTTTTTAACAAAAACCACATAATCTTGAAAAGGAATAATCTGTACATTTGCAAAGTTTGCTAAATTTTGTTTCCTATGGCAGAGAAAAAATGTTTGATAACACTTTATTTGAGGGGGGCACAGATAACTTAGTTATTCAGTTAGTACTCGAGAACAAATCATGAACAAATATAGTTCCTGCATGAAATACATGAGCCATCATGATTGATTAACGATAAATTAATCTGTGATCAGCATGTAATTGATTTATTAATGCATAACCAAAGGTCCCCTGTGCATGATCAGCAAATTTTATCAACAAGATTTCAAAATACCAGAACTAATGGGTGTTATATGAAGCAGGATTTCTCAGTTCAGTGGGTTAACTTAAGCTATTAGTCATGATTGTCCAATACGAGTTTAAATAAGAAGCATTCGTTTTGGACATCATGACTTTTCAGCTTAAGTTAACCCAGCTAACTGAGAAATCCTGCATCATGGAACAGCCCCCTGAACTGCAAAATAATGTTGTTTTTGAAAATACTGCATGCTTCTGTATAATGTCCAGACATATGAAGCTATGAAAAAGCCTGATCTGAACCCAACTATCACAATCCTTGCAATGTGAGAACTGCATGTGCATCATGTGATGCTGATATTAATATCGCACATCGCCCAGCCTTCAGTACAAGCACCCTGCCTCACATTGTGATGATGTCATTCTATGCCAGTATCAGTTTTTCAATGGCAGTGGAAAATGAACACAAGAAGTACCATTGACTTTAGTCCTGTTTTGAAGTACCAAACGTTTGGTATCTGGTGCAGTGGAAAAGTGCCCAGAAAATACACATGATTGAATGCCGGTCTTTCAGGGTCCATTTACTGAAGGCATTTTAGACACAGCCAATCAGGTACCTGCATATTGCGTATATTTTAGGGCTGCATGAGGAAAGGAACATAAATAAAACCCACAAGCTGAGACATGGAAGACTATAGTGCTACAGTATAGACTATAGTGCCATAGATTACAGTGCCATAGACTATAGTGCTATAGACTATAGTGCATAGTCAAGGTCATTAATTCATTTTGAAATTTTGATGACCACAGTTAGGCTACTGGTACCAGGGAAGGTTCCCCTTCAGTAAAACCTGCATGATAGTCGGGGATTTGCTGATCTTCCCCTCAGTCAAATTTTAAAAGGGGCACTCAGGACTCAGCAGGAAGGCATTTACATTCATACACGCAAAAGGGTCAGGTGTCCAGCAAATGCATGTCACTGGCTGTGAATGCTTATATTATGATTCGGAACATGTGAGATATATGAAGTGTTTTCCTGGCATCATATGATATAGATAAACTAAACTAGCCCACAACTTCTGATTATTCACCATGCATACAAAACCAAAATGTCAAATAAAATAGAAAAGTTCTTAAAATGTTTGAACAAGGAGGAAAGACAAAGGCCTGATCTGTGTGGCACCACATCATAGCAGCAAAGTGCTTGGGAGCCTGAAGTTTCTCAGGCTAGATGCACGCTGCCAGACGTCCTCATGACTATGCAGTCATGTGGAAGGCACGGATTTATCCCTGGCTACTGTCACCCCAGCAGACGCCCCCCAACCCTGAAATCCCATCTGCATTTCAACACGTAATTCTGGCATCTGGAATGGTTACATAATGAGCTATTTTTAAATGATATTGCACTGTTACTCATTTTGGACATCATTTTAAAATCACTTTTGTTTGTTTTTCAATCAAAAATATATATTTTTATGTTTTAAAACTTGTCTATTTGTCCATGACCACAATCACACTTAAGTCTATGTGAATGAATTATGTAACTATGCAGTTTACAAGAAACACCTTTGCATTTTTCAGCAAACCTTAGATTTCAATAACATTAAGTACAACTTCAGATCTTTTTCTCCATCAGATTCAAACGTCAGCTCTCTCACACAAGACTCACACGACGAAGAATAAAACCGCAGCCCCAATCCCAGTATGAAACAGATTTCAATGGTATCTTCAGGCTTTAATCCATCTCCAATATTTCGCAAAAAGAGTTCCAAAGAAATGTTATATTTGAATTCAGACACTTTCTTGCTAGTATATACAAAAAAAAAAAACAGAATCATTTGTTATCTGGTGCCATACATATGTAGAAACGCTTGAATGAACATATACGTGTAAAAATAAGAATACAACAAAAATTAATCTGGCCAAATATTACAATCTCATATTCTACATGTTCGTTTGAGAGATTGTAACTTAATTTTAGTATCGTTGTAAAGCATATATGGTTCCTGATTTTTAAGGATTAAACTGAGACGGAAAGCAGCGTAGAGCAAGGTGGGAGATTAGTTTCTTGGCCATGCATGTACAGCCTGCCTGATTACGGCCGAGTTTATGTAAGCACCTCCAGTCTTGGCATCTTGGTTTCTGGGCTATTGAAGCCACAGTCAGTGTTGAGTTAAGCAGCCAAAAGCCTCCCTATATTTATCAAGTGACATGAGGTCCTGCATCTAATATAGTTCAGGATGCAAAACTGGACACAATGGTTTCTTTCACTTTTACGAAAGTGAATCATTCATGGGACAAAATGAGTACTGAAACTGATTATATCAGCTTTAAAACATAATAAAATGCGTTTTAAGAAAAAATGTAATTGAGTAAGATTTGTAAGAGGTGTTATTCAGTCTTTACCCAAATGTACCCAAAAGTGACAGAAATCCACTCACATTTGCTCTCCTGCTCCTGCATCTAGAGAACATTCATATGTGGAGCAGAAACCACACCCATCACACCAGAGTGTCAGAGAAGTGCCTTATTATCAGCAATTACGATGTAGCTGTATTTCATCACGTCTTTAAATGCAGCAGTTTCACTATGTTTCCTGAACAATGCAGGTGATCTGAACAGTACATTTTAAGCAGATTTAGCCTCCGAGTCGGGTGAAGTTTAATAAAGGTAGTCTGCGTGTCACTGTTGGGTTTTCATGTCAGAATCATAAATTCAAAAGCTCTTATACATTTCTGATAAGTCTCAAAATATTTCTTAGATTTAGTCTTTTATAGTCAGCCTGTGATTCCATAGTAATGTGAGTATCCTTACCTGTCAAAAACCACGGCTGCAAAGCTGGGCTCAGCGAAGACCACCTGACCTGCTGCTAGGTCCTTGGTGGCCCTGAGGCCTCGACCTTTCTTCTCGGTATCAAAGACTTCCACCATGACCAGAGTCATGTCTGAGAGGAGGCTAAGCACAGAGAAGAAGACAGTGGAGGTGCTACTGCTGTTGCTTCGGGCCAAGGAGATGCACGCACGGTACTTACTCACACCCCACTGCTCACCTGACCAAAACAGCAAGCTCATCCAATTCACCCGGGGGTGGGGGGGGGGTGCCGTCCTCGAGGCAATGAGCCTGCTGGCAGAGGGGCTGGACTCAACAGGATGACAGAAGAATGAAAGGTCGCTTTGCTTTCTCCACCCTTAAAGTAACAGGCTGTCCAGAAAGTATTTTTATCTGGCACTTGTGTCTGTCCATCAGTCGTCATGCTATGGCCAATCATGGGACAGGAGCAGTATCAGGAGTACTGAGATACTCATGCTTACTTTTTCCTCGTCTGCTTCTTTTTCTTAGTGTCCCTTTATCTTTCCCATTCACACCTCACAATAATTCATTTATACTTTTTAAATTATTGCTTCTTTACTCAAAAGCATGGTTTGAAGTTTCTGAATAATGATTACATACATAATCATATATATGTATTCAGAGACCTGGATGTACACATTTCCTGTCTAGGCTCAGAGTGATACAGGATGCTGTATGTTTGCCCATAATGAAAACAATCTCACTTTACTAATGCTACATTACTTCCTTACTTCCAGCATTTACAATGCTGGCATCTGGTCACACCTCCAATCTATCTCCATAATTTGTATAAACTCACACAGTCATTTTCGGTGACTATATGATGGGTAGTTTCACTCAGCCTTTTCTTTGGGTGCAAAATCATTGTAGAACATGCCTGGAATATCATGCAATTACTGTCAAGTTTGAAAGGGTGTGTTTTTATTGTGTGTGATTTTTTTTAAATCCCTATTGATAATTTTACTCAGTAAATACTCGGATTGCCTGCTTTGTTGCTCACTGAAGGTGTACCCAACTAAATACTCCTTTCTGAATCAGTATGCTTTGCTACCCCGTTCTGGATAAGCAGTTTAGAATGGATGGATGAACAACAATATTAACAAAGTTTTAAATAGAAGCATCAAGAAAAAATATTTGTCTAGTACAGCAACCCCTTAGCCTTAAGCACGTGAAAACAATTCAGGGACCTGCATAACTGTATAAAAATAGTACATGCAGTTTCTCCTACACTTTAAGAGTGACTGATCTTTGGAAAAAATACTTTCGTAAACAAGAAGGCATGCTTTTAGGTTCCAATGCTTTGTCCAGACAGTGTTTACAATGAAGAAAGTGGAAGGTGCCCTCAGAGTTACACTGCAGGGTAAGTAAGCCAAGCAAAGCGACCAGAAGATGAACAACACAGAGACAGCACCTGACGCTGATCTCATATTTCTCATCAAGAATATTAGAATTTACAAATAATGATTTGCATTAATCAATTTTTATTGTATTATTTAATTAAAACTATATTTATTTGTATTATATTTATCCATTATTTTGGATAATGTATAAAATCAGTAATATAAAAAAATTGTGAATGAGACCAAATAACAATTACCATTATAAATATTTAAATTATTTTGAAAGCCTTGAAATGAGAAGTTTTGTAGGAATCACGGTCCACTGCATCAAATCTCTCTTGTCTAGGGGGACCTTTCTATCAAACATCAGTCAGTATGATTTTACTGCAGCTGCATAACAGGCCTTCTGTTGAATAATTTAGCAGATGCTTCTAGCTGTTAATGTAATTGAGCAAAGAATTACTGTAATCATGATTTGGGTTTGGGGATAAAACGATGCATTGATTTATTGTCAGATAAAATTTAAACAATTAAAAAAAGAAAAATTAGAAAACCTGTAGATAATGAACATCATTTGATAACACACATCACATCACATCACAGAAACAAATGCAACTCCAACCCATCATTTGGTTTTGTGTTTTAAGAACAAACGACCTCTAAACACACAGAAAGGCTGTTTAGTTGGCACAGCACTGTTCTGGTAATACTAGTATAAGTGAGTCATGGAAGAGCACTTCCTAAGAAGAAAGTTCTGTATGAGTGTCCTTAAAGAAAGCGACACCTCAGCAGTCACATCTTTCAAAAAGGCAAAACTGAGAATAACCAAGGTAGAAAGGCATCGGTGGTGTAGCACTAATTTGGCGATTTAAAGGCTGGTGTACTGTAAACTCTACTAACTTGTGTAAACTGGACATACTGTGAACGTTTGCAGTCCATTCAATTTGTCATCTTTTTCATGTTCTGAATCTGTTTAAGGGGAGGTGAAGCTAGGTGAATTTTAAGAAAAATGGACCCTCGAAGTAAGAAAAGAAAAAAAAGACATAAATTATATGATGAATTATATTGTGATAATTATCAATATCAACCGATATTTTAAAAATTGTGATAAAATGTTTTGCCATATTGCCAAGCCCTGTAGACATGGATTCTACACCCATGTTGTCTTTAACAAAACTATGAAGTCCCACACTTGAGACAGTACTGTAAACCATAAGCACACCACATCAGATATTTGGTCTTATTTGACATATTTGGACACATTTTTATTTCAGGACACCACAGGAGAGCACAGTGACTTAAGGGCTGGACAGAAGGTTCTGGAAAGAAGCGCGCTGGACAACTGTGCAGATGGTGGGGAAACAAAAACCAGGACACTGTACTAAGAGACAAAAACCAAACAAACAGATTATAAAACGAAAACTTACACAGTGACATGAGACAGAGCAGTCAGGAGCATGCAGTCTAACGTTCCAAGAGTAGCAACACTGAGCCCAGTGCAAAGACAGCATTGTGGAAAAAATGCGGAAAAAACATTGCATTTTGATAAAATGAATCCTGAACTTTCACATTAAGCACAAAGAGTAACAAGATAGATGGATTCAATCATCACAACAATCAATATGGGAAGACTGGAGAGAAGACAGAAAGTACTGGAGGAATGCTGTCTGTATTGTAGCTAGAGTTGTGGGTCTTGAATACCATCTAAAGTCCACATATTTCGGGTCTTGATTTGAACACTCGTTACTCAAAAAATCCTCTAGGGTCCCTTTGAGTTCACAGTGTATGTCTGCAACCATTATGCAGTTCTGGCCCCCCCCCAATTCTTATATTATCTTCATTGAACTTAGTGCAGCACCCACTCCTGCCCTTCATCACGTCTGCCAAGTCAGCAATTATCCCGTGTACATGCATAAACTATAAGGAGCTTTTTGTGCAAGACATAAGGTTTAAAAGCAGCACACTATAGACAGCAAACATCGCAAAAGCATCGATAACTGAGATAGCTGGCGCAATTTCCTGTTTCAGTCAGCATTTGGAAAAGAAACATAAAGTTAACTACATAGGTTGATGTGACTCCATCATTGTGCAAGTTTAAGGCATAAAATGTTCAGAGCGCTTGCATTTCTGTAAAAATATGTCATTCTGCTGTGGCGAGTCACAATCGTAATAGATAACATGTTACATAGTTGTGCATGTACTTTAGCTACATTGTATGTTTCATAAATTTAAATGAAAACAAACCTTTTAAAGGATCGTTGTATTGTTTTATGCATATTCGTTGGTTGCAGAACCAATTCTAAACAGACATCCAACCTCTCCCAGAAGTTCCAGGAGTCTCCTTAAAAATTGACAGCAGGTCCCTGACACCCTGGAATATGTTGTTTTAATACCATCATAGTATTACACAGGCACACGAAGACCTATAGTATCCAGATAGTACAGCATTTTAAAAAGCAATGTTATTCTATGGTGGCTGATTAGTGCTGATAGACAGGTACCTGATTCATAAGCAAAATACAAAGAAATTACTTTGCTGCAGAAAATACTGCACAGGGTTTACAGCTACCCATTCATTTTTTTTATAGTTTCTCTCACATATCAGCTAGTAACATATTTCTGTACTAAAATGACACCCTGTTATTGGAATTATGACCTTAATAGGATGTTTATTATCTATCTGGTAGACAGCATCCTGTAAGTAACAAGTTGTAACAAGTTGTAAGTAACAAGTAAGTAACAATTGAAATCACAAAAAAATCTGTACCCAGTGCTGCTTAAATCAATTTGGTCACAAAAGAGTGTAACAACTGTGACACACAGAAAAAACTTGGTAGTAACTATTAGCTGGTCTATAAATGACTGTACCCTTACGAAACAATAATATATTTAAATATATGAAAATTTCAGTATATTTTGTTTAAAAACATTGGACATTTACTAACAATTTGAACATTTCTATGCAACTAAAGTCATGGAATTGTATTCAGAAATTGTAGTACTCATGCCACAAATTAAAATATTTCAATAAAATAAAAAATATGCATACTCCTATAATATATGAGAAAATGTATTGAATACATATATGTTTTCATATATTATAATGTATTGGAAAATACATAAACAATTGCCGCTTTTCATATATTGAGATTTACATGAACAATATATTTTAATGCAATATATTGCTTTATATGACCCCTCATATATTCTAAAATATATTTTTAAATTATTTCATATTACACATCTAATAATATATTTGCAGCTACACTTTGTCAGTATATTGTTAGATGTATGATGTGCAGTTTGAAAAATACATTTACTCAAATATATTTCAAATATATTAGGAATCATATAAATATATTATGATAAACTACTTGATCATACATCTAATGATATATTAGCAGTTATGTATTGTATAACAATGTTTTCCTTATGACATTCAACCTAGAAACAATGTGACAAGTTCCACACTAAACCTCATACATTACATTTGAACATATTTAAAACAGTAGTCATGTCTCAAGTTGTGTATTATCAAATTCTATACAACATGCAAATACAATAATCAATTTAAAATATAATAAAGAAAAAAACAAAGTTGATAAATAAGAATCCTTCTGCCACAAGTCTGTTTCTAAAACACATTTATTTAGACCTTTACACATCTTTGGAAAAACAGACATTCAGCAAAACCTTGAGAACAATTGCTAAAACGTCAAATAATTTAAAAATGATTTTTTACAGAAATATGCTGTAATTAAAGTTATACAAATTGTCTCTGAAATTGTGAAATTTATATCCTGATTAAAATTTTTTTTTAAACAGAATCCTTCTGATTAATCGGAAAAATCAACTACAGTACACAATACTAATGTTTGCAGTAGATGTAGACTCCATTGTCTTACTCTTCATTTGGTGTCTCAGTTCACAAATTCTTGTATTAATGGTCTTCCGCACTTCACCAGATTTAGCATCTGGGTGGTGCTTTAGAACAGTGTCTATGACATAGAATACAAAATTTAAGATATTTCGATTATTGACATTCATGCAATATTCATATCCAGGAAAATTTCATTGTTTTAATAAGTGCATTAAAATAGCAGATCTCTTATTTTGAGTTCAAATGAGCACATATTAACCATGAGGCTATTTAGGGAGGAAACATCACTGAATAGCATTCTCCAAATGTGTTTCACTATATAATCTATAAATGATACTGGGGTTCACCATGATAAAGCATGCACTTCAGCTATATGGGTTTCGCAGCATTGAACGTGAATACTAAAGGAAGTACATACCAATTAGTGCAT
>JAODJU010000119.1:26011547-26025787 GCA_026776725.1 Gnathonemus echidnorhynchus | reverse complement strand
TAGTTAAGTTCTCCCCAAACGAGCTTGATGGGCCGAATGGCCTCCTCTCGTTTGTAAATTTCTTATGTTCTTATATTGTTGACTTTCTCAGTTTTATGAGTTGAGACTTCACTCGAAACTTGATAGTTAGTACTTGCGACTTGCTTGCGACTTGCTTGCAACTTGTGTATATGTGACTCAGTTCCATGTCTGATCCGCATATTCGCCTATAACATATGCAGTCTCCTAATGCGTTCAGGTGTTCATCTTGCCTACTATGTTGAATCCTGTAAATAAAGTTTAAGTCCATATTTGGTGCAGCACTGATTTGCATGAATTTTGTATAAGGACAGTCATCCGTTTTGTCCCTTGTATTATGACGTTGTGCGTATTGTGATGTCAGAGTGCCACCTTGCGGTCAAGTTAGGCATTGAAATTTCAGTATAGTTAAATAGCTCTTTTTGTATAATCGCTCCAGCTCCATTAATATACTCATGTTTCTATTGTTTGTTGTTTTACAGGAAACCACACCTACAGTCATGCCTGTGTGTAGGAGTGCAAAGCCCAGCTGCTTAAGAATGGTGCTGTAGTGGCTGTTTCCCATTAAAGGGATTGAAGCTGACCTTGGGACCTGTGATTCTGACTGATCACCTGCGCTGGGCTAGTTTTCCCCGATCCAGCTCATAAGTTTAGTTGAAGCAGCCTCAGTCATATAGTACTGTGCAAAAGTCTGAGGCAGTCAAAAGAAATGTTTAAAGCTATTTATCTGGGTAGCACATGCACATTTACTCAGAACAAAAACACAATATAATATTATAACATATGCAAATTAAGAGTAACAATAAATACTTGTAAAAATTTCTTCTGTTCTCCAAGTTACTGATATCTAGTTGAATGGCTAGATGAACACCGCTGCAGTTCCAAAACCTCTCCTCAGGGGCATGTATTTACTAAATTTCAACACCAGCTCATTTAATTATATAACTTCATTACATTCGTTACAAAAGTCAATGAGATATTGATTAGCTGTACGAGGTCTGTTAGTGGTCGGGTCTAAAATATATAGGTGATGTGGATGGGTGCTGCAAATACTGGGGTGATTTTAGCAGAGGTTTGAAATGGCTAAGCTAACACGTACACTTTGACAGGCATAATATCATAGCTTTACACCAATATAAAGATCATTTAAACATCATTTTCTTTGGCTGCCTGAGACTTTTCCACAGTACTGTATATTCCTTCTTTTTATTGTCCTTCGAGTCATATTCAAGTTCACTGCAGATTTGTTTGTCCCAGTTAATTGAAGAAGAACCCAGTTTGCGTGTCAGGAGCAGTGTTGGAATCAGGCACGTGCACAGGTAGGGCAGAGCACATGCCCTTTTTGTAATAACACTCGGAAGTGCCCTTTTTTTGGGGGAGTTTTTTTTTTTTAAATAAATCAATGCTATTGGTAACCCTTTACGTCTGTTTGTCTTTTTAACAAATATTTAACCAATTAAAGGCATTAAAAAGCGCATCTCTTAGAACCGCTCAAACTGTCAGTGTTATTTTTTTGGTGGTGGAGGGGTTCGTGGAGGGGTTGGGGGGTGCCCTTTTTTCAGTTTCAGCACATGCCCCTCAAAAGGTCTGTGCACGGCCCTGGTTGGAATGTAACAAAGTATTTGTACTTCGTTACTGTACTTAAGTACATTTTTATGTATCTGTACTTTACTTAAGTAAAAATAATAATGCATACTTTTTATTTTACTCCATTACATTTTGCGGCAATTATCTGTATTTTCTACTCCACTACATTTCTACAATTTATGCCATTAGTCGTTACATTTTATGAACACAATTTCCTCAAAATCTTGCATGAAAAAATAGTTAGCCTATTGCGTTCTGGCTTTGTTTGCCATTTCTGACCAATCAGGTGGCTTTATTAGCTCCAATGATGGCAGAATGCGCGTCAGTTAGCAGCACGAGCTGGTAGACTGGCTTGATTTCAAGAAGACGAGACATTCAATATGGACCCAGAGCCAACATCGACTGAGCGTGAGCACGAGCCCTGCAGCTCTGAATCAGAAATTCTTCGCAGTATTTAAGAAAGTTATTTGAGTTCAAAGGAGCAAAGAATGTGTCCTTGCATTTTCAGCGTATCGCATGCCTGCCTCGACCCAAAGACCTGTTGGTGTTTAAAAACTGCCCTTCAAATTTGAAGAAACATATAGAGGTAAGCTATGCTATGGTATGCTATGCTTTTGGGTATGTTATGACATGTTATGATACTGTTATCTAGCGAGGAGTAAATCAGTATATCTACTATTCTTTTATAAAATGGCACACCCCAGACGTTGAGATAAACCATTGTGTGAGTACTTTTACTTAAAAAAATACTTTAAAGTAAATTTAAAAGCAAGTACTTAGTACTTTCATTTAAGTAAGATTGTTGATGTAGCACTTCAACTTTTACTTGAGTATATATTTTGCAGGATATTTGTACATTTACTTAAGTACTAAGCTTCAGTACTTCCTCCACCACTGGTCAGGAGGCAGTCATGTCTCTCACCACACCTAAACGACTACGACCTTACTGCCTTTAGCACTACTCGCATCACAAGCTCCACCTTGCACGTGGAGTGAGAAGGCGGATGATGAAGATGGGACAGCCGGGGACCACTCACACGCTCCGATCAGCTAGGATGGTGACCAATCAACACAGTAGCCTGCAAAGGATCAAGGGCCTTCCACCGGAAATGAATTACGCAGCGAGAACCGACAAGTGAATACAGATAATGAGGTCCTGCTTAAATCTAAGGAAGGGCTGAAACTGACGATAAAGTCACTTCACCTGTAGAGTAAGCAGGAAGAGTTCAAATTAGAGCAGCTACTTCCAGAGTGTTATCGAGGCGGAGCACTTGCTGAGGCAGGTAGAGCATCTGGGAATGTTTTTACAGGAGCTATAGAACCCCAGCTCATCTCCATGTTCCACACAATCCAATCTGGCCCAGTGACGGCAGCAGTAGAGTAATGCTGGGGGAGAGAGATTCTTCCTGCGGGAGTTGAAAAAATTCAACCTTCCTCAGGCCCTGATGATTCAGTTTTCCCCAGCGTACATCGAGTCCATCCTCACTTCACCCATAACCATTTGGTTCTACCTCACAAAAGCAATCCAAAATCCAGCGTACAGTCAGGACAGTGGAGTGGATTATCAGATGTACTCTGCCAATGCTTAATGACAGTTACAACGGCAGGGTCACAAAGTGCACTGGCACGATTATAGCTGATTCTGTGACTGGTTACGATACGAGATCCAGGTCCAGGTCTGACAATAGGACTAAACCAGCCTAAACCAAAGGAGCAGTGGGAGGCCTGGAAATCACCAGTTACTGTAAGCCTTTTCCACTATCCTGTTAAATAGAGAGATCACCTCCTGTTCCCCCCCCCATGAAAAGGCCCACGCTCCAGGCTCTACCCAGACCATGAAGAAGTCTGACATAGAAACAGACTTAGATCAAAATGAACAACTAATGCTGGAGCTGAGATCCATTTCCATTTCCTTGTCCTATTCAGGGTCGTGGGGGGGTCCAGAGCTTATTCCACATGCTATGGGCACAAGGCAGGGAACAACCCAGGATGTGGCACCAACCCATAACAGCGCACAGTCGCACCCCATTCATATCTACAGGTAATTTGGTAACTCCATGTTTTTGGACTATTGGGGGGTGGGGGGGGACCAGAGTACCCAGAGGAAACCCCACGACGACATGAGGAGAACATGCAAACTCCACTCACATGGAGCTTTGGTGGAGACTTAAACCCTGGTCCCAGAGGTGTGAGGGAACGGTGCTAACCACTGCATCGCCATGCCGCCCCGGAGAGGAACCATTATACACAATTGTAAACATTTGTTGCATGTCCCAATGTTGGAATCATCTTGGGTGAAACATAGCGACACTTTAGACCAAAGGTCTCCAACCTTTTACAGGATGAGAACTACATGAGAGAAAAGTAGTGTCATGAGATACCCTTCTTAAGGGTTGGGCACCGAAGCCCAGGGCCAAATAGACAGGACCAATGTCATGTATAAAGCCTTACCTGTTAGGGCCTCTTTATGGAGAGCTCCTGCGTCTACTCCTGCCTCACCTATGAAGCAAACGTTAGGTTGATTGACAGGAGAGGACGTCTTTTGCCTCTCCCAATGGGCAAGGCCCCCCTTCCCCACGTTGTGTCGAGACACAGTTACGTCAAACGTTTTGCGAATGCTGTACATTGCTGCTGTGATATCTTGTAGAACATCTTCAACACTAGAAACACACAAAACAGTAAATGTTAAAACAATTTATGATGTAACACAATGTCACACGCACGAAGATACCTTCAGATTTTGTTGGCGTTCTTCAGCTCACAGAAATTTTTTGCAGTCAAAGAATCTTCCTCCCTGTTGTTATGAACCGGTAATATTTGTTTAGCTATGAGTTGTGTTTTTAAGTACTGAATTTAGACATTTTATCATTAATAAAGTATGGGGTTTTGAGAGATCTGTGAAAGCATTGAAATATTTTTACATTATTCCATAGGGGCAGGCGTGGATGTTAAGTTAATATTTGATTGTCTACCAGTTTGTTTTGACCCCTCATGGTTCCTTTGTTTTCTGGTGTTCTGTGGAATTCAGTTCTTGGTCTTAGGGCAGCACCACAGATCGTCATTCCAACCTAAACTCTCACATTGTTTATAAGCAGGAAGGAGCATTATTGGTCTCTATTAAAATCTATTAATATACTATTCTCATGTTTGGGTAACAGAAAACTGCATGAATTAGGGTGATCAAAGAAAAAAAAAACACATTATGACTTTCAAATTAATGCAAACTATTAACTTGATACATTTCTCAGCCCTAATTATTTTACATGTCTGTTTGTCAACATGTAAAGCTAACGCTGCATATGTTAGCAAAGAAATTCATTCTGCCCAAGTAATTAAGACCTACCTTTTCAAAATCCCTCGGTAACCATTGGTTAAGTTTCTTTTGAGCTTTTTCAATAATAGAATTAAAATTTAAAGAGCTTCTTTTAGGTTGATGCTTAGCATTTATTGTTCCCATAAAAACTTCTTTTTTGATTGGCACATTAAAATATGACAGTTCTGTTTAATTACAACAATCTCACATTCACTTAAATGTAAATAGACACCTGAAGTCTTTCAGAATCGGTGTATGGCATCAGTTGTAAAAGGAATTTGTGATTTTTCTTTGAAGGAACAGTACAGTGTCATCTGCTAGCTGAGTTATAATTATTTCTTTGGCCGTTATATAGATACCTCTTATGATGCTATTTTTAGTGCAATAGGTGAAAAGTCGATTTACCAACAGGGAATTCAAGCAGTGCCAATCAGTGCCCAGTGTTGCTACCTGAAACTTCCCTTCCGAATCCGGTCCATGTACAGTGTACATGTGCACATGAGAGTCCGAGCCGCACAGCCTACCTGATTTGTATGTGTCTATGTGCTCTTGTACTTGCTATTCAGTTGTATTTCTTTTTTCCCATTGGTACGTCTCCTGGCATATGTTCTCATTTGTATCTGTTCTTCAACATTAATATAAAAATTATTTGACCACTCAACTCACTTTTCTGTCAGCACCGTGCGTGCACTCCAACTTGAATTAGCTTTATTGTCATTATATTGCACAGTATAATGAAAAGCATTTTGCGACTGTCTCAGTTCATGCATTAACAATGAATAAAAACAGCAATACAATGAAGATCATGGTCTCTGATTACCCCCCCTTTCCATTCAGGGTGAGGTGGTAGAGATTGTACGGGATTATAAGTACGGGGGTGTCCACTTTGACAGCATACTGGACTGGTCTGTGAACTGCACTGCCCTCTACATGAAGGGTCAGAGCAGGTTTTATTTCCTGATAAGTCTGCAGCACAAACCTGCAGATTTTCTACCAATCGGTGGTAGTAAGTACCTCTGTCTATGCTGTTGTGTGCTGGGACAGGAGTTAGAATGTGGCGGATGCAACAGAATCGATCATAGACGATTCCGCTCACCTACATCACAGTGTCTAGGCTGGACAGAAGAGCACTTTCAGCCACAGACTGATCAACCTAAAATGCACCACAAAACGCCTGAGGAAGTCAGTACAATCAGTAAATTAATCAATCAGAACATGTGCAGTAATATCTATTCTTTATCAATATCAGATATAAAGATCACTGCGAGATGACTGCGAGATATCACGTGAGAGGCTGCTGTAAACACACTTAGCTTCCTCCAAACCACACATACATTTATGTGTTACTAAACTTTTTGTGTCATCTGTTGCCCTTTGTGGGTCCTCTGTGGCTTTCATAAAATGGAAAAACCATTACATTTCTAATGCCAATCTCACAATATATCGGAACCGTGATAGGAAAAGTTGCAATGCAGAAGGGTTGACTGTGTACACTACATACTAAAATGCAAGACCTCACAATATAAAGCAACAAAAAGCAAATTTTGTCTGTTCATGTATATTCAAATTTTTTTATAATCTATAGGTTGTGATGGCAGTCCTGACAGTCCTACTTAACAACTTGTGTCCTATCTTCCCTGCCATCTCCATAGCTGGCGTGTACCTCAACCTCCGGAAGTTCTCCCTCCTCCTGAGACAAACAGTTCCTGGTTCTTGTAGTGAGCGGTGAGGGCATGGTGGCAGACCCCAGAAAGGTTGTGGCGGTCTGGTCCACCCAGTGAAGTTTCTCCAAACTACGTGGGTTTCTGGGTCATGCCTCCTATTTATTATAACACATAACAAAACAGGAGCATCACTGTGAAACAAAATGCAGCAGGATAATCTTTAATCTTGATTATTTTGTTTTGATAATCATTGTAAGCCAAAATTGCAATTGAAATTAAAATTCAATTAATCTCCCAGCGCTACTACTAACATGATTCCTTATCATGAGTGCATCATTACATCCTGTGATTATTACTGAGGTGGAAATATTAATCTGCTATCTGTAACTCCCTTCTTATCCTTAACATTCACAATAACACCTGACAAAGCAGGACATGATTACTGCATTTCCTGAAATAATATCACACAGCAAAATGTGGTACAATATCATAAAATATGAATTCCAGTTACAGTGTTGGCAAGCTGAACTCTCATAACTCTGAAATGGCAGTATTTTTATCATCATAATATGTCATGTTCTCTTTTTCCTTTCCTGCTTCATGTTTGCTTTTTATTTCTCCTTTGTCACATGATTGGAGCACATCGCCATAGTAACCTGGGCACATTTGTGATTTCGCCACCGAATTTGTGAATGGAGCAGGATGTAGAGGCCCCGCGGGAATGGTTCTCTGTGCTTGTCTGCATGTGTCCCTGTCCTAGTTGCACGACTTCAGAAAAATGTTAGATGTCAGTGCTGCAGCACCATGACGAAGGCTGGAGAGGGTGGAGATGAGAAACCGGCCATCATTGCCGTCTCTTATCACTGCCTCATTGTTGTTCATGTGTGAGGATGTGAATATGGCCAATCCGCATTCCATGTGCCAATGCATAAGCATTTCTGTTCCCTATTTTACATTATGCATAAATATCTCAGTTGTATATTTCAGTGTACGGGCCAGAGAATAGACATGTCTAGTTATGGAAATGCAAAACTGAAAGCCTTTGAGTGTAACATGGCCCTTTTGATTTCTGATGTCTGTAAAGGCGAGAACATTTAAAACTTGAAGTTGTAGTTATGGCACATGCATGTGTTCTATGGCACTTCTGAGTATATCTTATACATTGTGTGTGTATTATGTTTTGTGTTCATGTGTGATTGGTTTTGGAGAGCCACAGGGAATGTTTTGTAATGAGTTATTGTACTGATTTCTGTTTGAGAAGTTTCTTTTGCATATATCATATATCCACCAGTAGTTCTGGACAGTCACAGTTAGGTATCCTTTTTGGTGCTGCGTGCCCTGTACTGTAAAACGAAGTGTTTATTTTGGTGATACATGGAAAATACTTTGGAAAGAAAAAAAAAAAATGTGGAGTTGGATTGTTAAAAGAAAGTACTGATTGTATTATGAGAACAGTATTGACTACAACTGCAACAAACATGACCTTATAAGAATGCAGTCTCTGTGTGAGAGATGTCATGGCGACCGCTACGTATAACGTCACATACCCCAACTGCTCAACTTAATTTTGAGTCCAGGGCTGCTGGGGTGTGCAGGAGCATGCGCAATGGGCCTGAGTGGCGAAGGAGCGTGCTCGCGCGTGGCGGAGTGGGCGGAGCGGAGGTGGGTGTGTGAGACAGCTGATACAGTTTCTATCATCCGATTTCAGCTAAAGGCAATATCGCAGAGAAGCGTCTGAAGCGATCCGGTGGGGGCTGAGGGCAAAAAACCAAGCTGATTTTCATAATCGCACGCGGACTGACTGTGCACCTGCTGATAGTAAGTATAACAGCGCTGTGCGACATAACCGAACCGAGGTTTCCCATGCAGAATTACCCGCAGCAAAAGCTTCTCTTCACCTGCGTTTCCTTCGAATTAATGATAAATAAACAATGCGTCATGTTTTAATTGAGACGTAGAATGGCATAGACAGTAGGGCGATTAGAGTGATGCATCTAAGGCGAATTTAATGGGATCGATGCCGAATTTGACAACGTTTATCACTGGAGGTGAAGACGATGTGGGAATGGAGACTGGAGCAAGATGCAGAGTGTCTGCGGTTTGTGACGGAGGTTCGCTTTCTCTTGGAAATCCAGTCTGGGGAACGATGTCGCGTGCTGGCACCCATTATGTAATGCCAGAACATGGATAGAAATAATTCATGTGGTTCTGAACGGTATGATAGAAACGAAAAGATGCTATGCATCTTTTGGGCTGAAGCATCACAGGATCAGTTGCCCCGCGACCTGCCCGTTAGCCCATCTGGTTGTTGTAGCAGCTGTAGTATAACCGTTAATGACGTGCGTAGATAATTGCAAAATAATTGCTGTAGGATGGACAAACGTGTATATTTCTGTGGGTTGGGCACATTGATGTAAAGACCTTTATGAATGGAAAAGTGAATTGCTGGGGTTTGAGGAGTACAGTGACGAGACCATGGGTATTTTTTATGGAAATATATTTATTCTTAAAATGATCAAGAGATGCTGTGTAACGAGATGTACAGTAAAGGATTTAATGAGGGAATATGTAAGGATCCCAGTGAACAGAATCATTAGAGTGTTGGTAGTAGGCAGAGTAAAGAAATATTAAATTGCTGTGTACAAGATTCAGATTCAGATAAAAAAAAAAAATGTACATGAACAAAAATATTTGTATCTTTGTATCCTTATTTTCAGGTAATAGACTCATAACTCTTGTAGTTTTCAAAAGCACCATACACTCACACAGTGATACACTTTCCCCTGATATGCAGTGAAAACTGGGAAAGTGTGAATGGAATAAGTTTGAAAATGAAAGATGTACTATTCGCGGGTAGTAAATATAGTTAGGAGGTTTCTCTCATTACCCAACAACCTCCAACTGTCATTTAAAAAGCATTTTACACAAACTCATTCCAGTTATGATGCAGCCAACTCATTATGTGAATCCACTGGCTCACACTGGACTAACATCAGAACAATAAAAGTGAATCATTTTAACAGCTGAACACCCTACATCATCACATAGAAGTGTAGTTAAATGTATTTTTTATGTATATGTGCTTATGGTGGACTGAGATAAATAAATAAAATGTGGCATTAAAAGTGACATGCTTGAGTTTTCCAATACACCTACTTCAGAGAGGAATGGGGTGCAGATTGGCAGGTGTGTATCCAGTGGTGTAGGAAGGCACCGGTATCCTGGTAGATTCAGGGGGAGCAGCACTTGGTAGGGGCCCTTGCATAAGTAAAATAATATGTAAAATTGGGTGGGGGCCCAAAGTAAAATTTTGTCAGGGGCCCCAGAATTTCTAGGTATGCCCCTGCGTGTGTCAGTGTAAATGGAAAAGTAAGGTATAACGAAGACTACCTGCATTACCAAGCATTTGAAAACAGGAAGTGAACATAGCTGCAAGCATGTGAATGAGTGCATAATGAAGAGCGTGGGGGCGATGATGTAATGCTTATGAGTGACTGACTGTGGCACTGAGGGGGGTGTCAGCACGTGCCTGTCTGGCCACATAGAGGTGGCTGCCCCCTACTGAATGAACTGTGTTACAGCAATAATTGCGTGTACTTTTATTACAGTGTAATGCCATTTTACAATTCTGCTTGATTATAGTCAGTCAGTATGAGACTGATTACAATGTTTTATTCAAATTGTTTGTCTCCTATTTTAATGTATGAAACTTTGTTGCATTCAAGAAATAATTAGGAGAGAAAGTGATGGTTTCTATTGACCATATTAATCTTTTACTTAAAATAAAATGGTGTCTTCGTATACATATTTTAAGGTAATAGACTCATAACTCTTATAGTTTTCACAAGCACCATACACTCACACAGTGATACACTTGTAGAGTGCAGTTATCTGGACAATCCATTTTAATACAAACACCTTTCTCTATACATATAGTCTGGCTTCCTGTCTGTATTGTTGTACATGGTGCCAATAACAGACGCCACTAAACAACAGGCAATGAAAAGTGATTTAGCTCTGATCTAGACTCACGTTCTGGGTATGTACTCACACATGACACTGTATATCTTACATCAGGGGTCACCAACATGGTGATGCCCCCAAGGACCACATGAGTCGTTCGCGGATCTGTTCTAAAAATAGCCCAACTCACCAGTGAGCAGCGTCTAAAATTTTATCCTGTTGTTATTCTTCTTTAATCATATTTGCATTTATATTTGAAAGTGACAATATCTAAAAAAAGCATTGAAAACATGTTTATTATACATGATTTAAGAAGAGTGTATCAAACTGGTAGCCCTTCATATGGCTCAGTACCCGTGAAGTAGCTCTCAGTTTCAAAAAGGTTGGTGACCCCTGTCTTAGATGCTCTGCTACTATTTGAATGCATTTTGCTTATTCATACACTGTTAATGCTCTGTAGGTCTCTAGGTCTGTGTAAGTGTTTTCCTGTCTCTTGTGGTGACATCCCGTTTTATTCCCTGCCTGCAGTGTGTGTGCCCGTTGTCTGGCCCAGACCCCCTCCCTGCCATGGAGTGCGTGGATTGCAGGCATCGGCCTGAGGGGGTGGGGTTTACTGCCATGGGGAGCGTGGGTAGTGGGGTGTCTAGCCAGCAAGAATTTGCCCTAAGGAGTGTGGGGACGCGAACCCAGAGCAGCCCCCCACAGGGCCCGTGTCACACCCAGCAGGCCCGGGGGGGGCGTGGCTGCAGTGCAGAGAGACCCCAAGCCCTAGCTGCTCCTGACAGCACTGAACGTACATCTACAAACACCTGCGAGAGTCACACACCAAACAGTGACCGCTCGGCCTCCAAAGATGACCACGCCGTCTCCAGCAGCGACTGTACCGTCTCCAGTGGCAGTCAGCTGGTGACCAACAGCATGTTTATGAATGGGGCCGGTCGCAGAGGAGGCCTGGACATCTGTGGAAATAGTGTGGTGCTGAAGAACAAGAAGAATGTTAGCCAGCTGGGGGCGCACTGCCGAGAGAGGCGGAGCAAGCCGGAAAACAACAACAACGCCCCGAGAATGCAACCTGTGTCTAGCAAACAAGAGCAGGTACTAAAATGGCTACTTATATATCAATGTATGTATACACGTGTGTACTTGTGTCTGTGTGTGCATCCGTGTGTGTATGGAAGAAGACACAGAAGCTTTTTCATGCAAAGGCCACTAAATATCATTCGTAGTGATAGGGAGGGAAAAACAATAAAACCTCCTCTGACTGTTTGATACTGATTGAGAAATTATCATGACTAAGATTTGTTCCATCCTTCCACTTTGTTGAACACCAGCCTGGAATTTATCCCTGATCAGGCAGAGCTCAGGGCAGGCAACACCCGGGGCACGATACCACAGACTCACACCAATGCATCGGGTGATTTGGTCACATCGCTTTAGTGAAAGTGCATGCAGGCCAGACGCATGTGAAATGAGGCTCAGACCAGAGAATACTGCCTTCTCTCATCATCACATCACTTGTCCGCTTTTCTGTATCTCTCCTTTAGAGTACTGATGGTCTAGTCCGGCCCTCTGCCTTTAAACCCGTGGTACCCAGAAGCTTCCACTCCATGCAGAATCTGTTATCTGCCCCACCTGCAGGAGGTGCAGGAGGGGGGCGTGGTGAGGTTTCAGGTGGGGCCCCCTGTGTACCGGGGAGGCAGAGGGAGCAGGAGAGCCCTAGTGGTGGGGCTGAGAACAGCACTGGTCAAAGTGGGCTGTCGGACTCGGGCAGGAACTCGCTGACCAGCCTGCCTACTTATGCCGGCTCGGCTTCCAGCTGCGGTCCAGCCCACACACTAGGGCCTCTCAGTGCCTCCACCAGCCACATCAACAAGCTAGGCACAGCCGCCCAGAATGGCCTCAGTGCCTCTGACAGTGGGCGCTCCTCCTCCTCCTGCTGCCAGCGCCTCAGTCGCCCTGGTGACAGGCCACTCCCCCTGCAGACATCCCCGCCCTGTGACGACATCATCCAGGACCTGGAGGACCGCCTGTGGGAAAGAGAGCAGGAGGTGACACTTGGGCATCTAAATGGATGTGATGGAGAGTTTTGGGAAGGATAGCTACTCCATTACAGCAGCAAGGCTTGTGTTGTTCTCTGTGTGCACAATCACACTATTTAATTTATACAGACACTATGAGTATAAAGGACTAAACTCGTGTCCTTTTCTTGATTTAGCAATAAAGTTACAATACTGAACCAACAAACTAGCTAGCAATAAACACAATTACATTAAACTCATGCTTTTATCCAAAGCGACTTAAAGGTTAGCGTTAAGAGTTACATTTTTTTTTCTTTTTTTTAATGTGTGCTCCCAGAGATTTGAACCCCCACCCGGTGCATTGTTACTACAATAATCTACTTCTTGAGCTACAATTATGCCACAATGTAAAACCATAATGGAAAAAAAACAAACAATAAGTACTGAAATTCTGTAAAACCATTAAAATCCAAATTGTGAATTCCAAAAACAGTCCATATGATAGTTTTCAGTAACGGTAATGAAAGTGAAACTGAAGCAATATGAGCGGACAGCGTTAGGATTTAAGGACCAGCCCAGGACATGCTGGGTGAGGGTTAGGGTTAAGGGTTATTAACTGTATCCGCTTTACCCAGGTACTCCATATGCGGCGAAACTTGGACCAGAGTGAGGTGGCGATTGCGCAGGTGTTTGAGGAGAAGCAGCGCGTTTGGGAGCGTGAGATGGACGAGCTGAGGCAGAATTATGCGGGGCGGCTGCAGCAGGTGTCGCGCAAAGCTCTGCGCTCCCAGCATGCCTTGCAAGCACAGGTGGCCCGTTTGCAGCAGGACAAGCGGCGGCTTCAGGATGAGATCACCGCACTGCTTACCCACCGGGAGGAGCTGGAGAGGAGGTGCCTGGATTACAGAAAACAGCAAGCAGACATCCTTCCTCGGCTGGAAGAGACCAAGTGGGAGGTGAGCATGGGGGTCACACCATGATGTAATCAGCTGGTGGTAGAGGACACCATCCCCTGCAACATTTCAGGAGCTTTTAGTGTTGGGATAAAATGTGCACTGACCGTTTGCTAACGCAGTGCCTGATTGTGCCTCTTTGCAGGTGTGTCAGAAGGTTGGGGAGATCTCCCTGCTGAAACAGCAACTGCGGGAGAGCCAGGGGGAGGTGACGCAGCGCGCGGGAGAGACGGTGGCCCTACGAGCCCAGCTGAAGGAGTTAAGTGCTCAGCTGAAGGAGAAAGAGGAGACGGCACTGAGCCTGAAGGGCTCGTATAGCAGCAAGAGTCTGCAGCTGGAGCACTGTGAGGGGGAGCTACAGAGGACCCTCAGGGAGGTGGGTGCCCCCAATCAGAGCAGATAAGGTGCAGCTTTTACATTTTGTTAGCTCTGTCTTGTTTATTCCGTCTGTCTCATACCCTCCTGCCTATCTGTCTCATACCCTCCCGCCTTTATGTCTCATACCCTCCCGCCTTTCTGTCTCATACCCTCCCGCCTTTATGTCTCATACCCTCCCGCCTTTCTGTCTCATACCCTCCCGCCTTTCTGTCTCATACCCTCCCACCTTTATGTCTCATACCCTCCCACCATTCTGTTTCTTACCCTCCCGCCTTTCTGTCTCATACCCTCCCGCCTTTCTGTCTCATACCCTCCCGCCTTTCTTTCTCATACCCTCCCGCCTTTC
>JAODJU010000119.1:25993921-26009271 GCA_026776725.1 Gnathonemus echidnorhynchus | reverse complement strand
ACTGAACTCTTGACCCGTAACCTTTTGACCTTTAGGTCATAAATCTTTTTGAAAGAAGTGGCATTATCTATCTCTCTTAGAGAAGATCACATCTGAATGTTGTTTCAGAATATAAACGTCCAACTGTGCGATTCAGGAACATGTGAAAGAATAGTACAGTGGTGTGTCTTGAAAGCAAGATTGTGAGTGGATGCTATGCATTTGAATGGGAAGCAGTGCATGTGAAGTGAAGGCGAGGACTGTGGGTGACTGTGGTGGGGCAGAGGACAGGGCTAAGGGGAGGAGAAGAAATACAAGCAACGAATATGGAGGGATACTTCAAAAGAACTGGAAGACAACGGCTCAGGATGACTGATGAACTGAACATGACTGAAGACAGTAAATGGTCATAAATTCTTAATAACGTACATGAACATGGAATGATGATTGTGAAGTACATCACTTTAAATGAAGGTTTTGTGTTCTAAATTATTCAAAATAGAACAAGAGACTGAAAGAGAGAAATAGCCACAGGATGAGATACAGATTACTGATTCTGTCCCTTTCTAAGTCATATGGGTCAGACTTGCTGCTATGTACATCTCTTGTGTTCTGCTGTGTTCTTGGTACAAAACTCAAAGGCAGTAGGTTGTAAATACCATTGTTATTAATGAGTACATGTTTATTCCAGTAATGCTACTGTGTGTGAATAATTTAATACCAGTATTGTGAAAGGACACACTTTAATTTTTATTTTTTTTATTTTATTAATATATAGAACTTTCAATTCTACTAATGAACCAAACATTCAAAACATGTCTTTTTTTAACATTAACGTAATACATGTAACTCTCGTAGTGTTTGAGAGAATAAAATGGTACTACACTTGTAAAAGCTGATGACCACCATAAACTCCCTCAGAAGCCCTGCCAACCACAAGTGAACACACACACACACACACACACACACAGCTCTGCTATGCCAGTTTTTGCAGGGGCTCTCCATTCATTTCTATGGGTGTAACCCTAATCCCAGCAATGACAGCCGTAATCATTACCCAGCCCTAACCTTAAAATGAACTAAAAGTAACCAAACTAAACTAAATTCTCCCTTGTGGGGACTGGAGAAATGTCTCCACAATGTAGTGTATACAAACACACACACACAGACACACACCCAGTCCCCCCAAAGAAACCTTGCAAATCAGGCAGTAATTCAGTAATAAACCCTTGTCACTACCAGTCAACATAGCTTCTTTACAATAACATAACAAATGCAGTATTTTTAATAATTGATAATTATGATTATCAATGTATTTCTTATTTCATACAAAAGGTTAGTTTATTTCACAGCCTAACCATCTTTTAGTTTTCTCAACTATAAAACTGCTTTAAATATTCTCATAATCTGACGTTTGGTCACACCATTAATGTTATTAATGTGAGAAGGTGCATGAATTCAGTAATAAACTGAATATATATGTAACTTTTAGCTGAAAGTTAACAGGACAGATATTGTGAAAAGCTTATCAATTATCATCATAAATCCCCCAACCCTCAAAAAAGAAGGAAAGAAATTCTTTTAATCATGGATCTAATCGATGCTGGACTGGGATTAAAAATTCCCCACGGTATTTTTTAAAGGGGGGGGGCATGTACGGGACTATTTTTCGTAGGGTAAGACAGTCTTGTCTAAATGTAAATAAACGAAGATAAAGTCAATTTAAACTGGGGCACCTTAAATCTTACAAGTTATCCGTTTACGCAAGAAATCCTGCTTCGCGATACAGGCCACTGATTTAGATAACGCGTATGTATTATGTTAGCTTTCTTCAAGTTAAATTTAGAATAAATTTCATTATGTAGTTATTTCTTGAACTAGCAAGCTAATCTTACAAACAGGTGCCGCTTTTGCGTGTTTAACGTGTGCACTATCGGTTCAGCCCGCATAATAACAGTGTGACTTCAACCTCTCCTTTGGCTTTATTCTCAGTGTCTCTCTTATTAAAGTAAAACAATAAAGTGTTTGAAAACGTAACACTATATAATTCATGTGTCATTGGACTGTATTTGTGTTAGCGCCACCCAGCGGTAGAGTGTGAATGCTGGTAGAGTTCCCGTTAACCTTAGCTATAGAATAAGTACAGTATAAAGGGACCTTTCACTGAGTGAGCAGTTGTTCTCTCTATATTTTCTCTTTAAACATTTTGTGGACTTAATGTTCTCTTATTATGAGATTTAAATTTCTGTAATTTATGCACTTCACTTCTTCAAACTTAGGCTAGTTAGCAAATTTCGGCTAACCAGTGTGTCGAGAGGCGACGGCAAAGCTAAATAATTCATTTCGGCTAAAACAAAGGGGATTACAGAGGAAGTCCGATTTGCTTATTTTTGACGAAAATCAAGAAAACAAATCCATATATTTATTTATATTTGGAATCGTAATTAACGTATTCTCAAAATGAAACTTAAGTGAGTGTCCAATAAAAAGATATATTATGTGTAAATTTTTTAGGACTCCTGTCACTCAGAGCCCATTGGAATCGTCCTACCTTTCTCCCCCTTTACGGCCACCCTGCCATCTAGATGAAGTTTTTAGCGAGCCCACCCAACATGTCCAAATGTCCACATTAGGTGTTTGCCATTCTTGTAACATCACTGTTTTCGGTTAATAATTTACCACTATAAAACTAGTGAATAGATGTAAGGTGGAATGGCGTCAGCCTGTGTCGAAAGTGTCGAAGGCATAAATGTCAAGCTAGTTTAGGCAGCTCTGTTTGTCCTTTCCAGGGCACCGTACCACACGCTACTGTATCTGTATCATTGTGGCTACTGACCTTTTCTTACCGAAAAAGTAGCCGCCCCGGCTGACCTGGTCGAAATTATATTCTGCCAAATGATTTGTCTGTGGAAAAACGAATATCGTGTAAGTAGACATATATTTAACGATGATCTATCTTCTTTAACTGCTTATCCATACGGGGTTGCGGTGTGTCTGAAGCCTGTTTCGGAAAGTACTAGACAGGATGCTGGCGTACCAGTTTATTTTTTAATTTATCTTAAGAAGAGCTATACATATCAAACTATTGTTAGTCCATCAGCTTAAGTAAAGACGTGCAGTGGTCTGCGTTTATTATGTTGTATGTTGCATGTTAGCTTCATGCTGTGCGGGTTTCTTCCCTGAGTACTGTAACATGCAGTTAAGTAAGCTGGCGTCTGTCATCTTCACAATGACCTCTTAACAGACCCATACACATTTATGTAGTTATAGCCAGGGTGAGCCCTACTTGTAATCTTTATTTGGTGTATTTTGCACGTTTAGGATATTAAAGAATGACGTTCACTGCGAACTGTGTTATTAAAATTCTTATGAGTAAATTTACACTAAGTTGTGAAACCCAGTCACTAAAAGGGCCATATTAAAAACCACCAATGAATTTTCGGGCCAACCCAGAATTATTTATTTAATTAGTAACAGCATGACCCAAATTTTGCAATTACTTTGTTGAAATCTTCACTATATGTAAATAACATTTACAAATATCAACTTTGTAGTAAACATTTTCTAAAAATTCCCTTTTTAAATAAAACAATGATATACAAAAACCTCTCTGAAGATATAGAATTAGGCCTAAATAAAATGCATCCAATGTGCTGATGAACTATTATTCATCTGCTTTTATCTGATGACTGAAGCGAAGCATAAACTGCCTCTGCAAGTTAGTGTCACCAAGGCATTTAAGGTGCTTTCTCCAGGAAATTCAGACCCTACAAAACAAAAAAACACAACTAAAGATAATGTAATAACAGCTACAGGGGTGTTTATCGCTACAGATTGTGACCATACTCAGTAGTAGAGAACACGGGATTTAGTTCATTATGATGTAATTGTGCAGTTTAAGTTTTGTTATTCTGATATGTCAGTGTCAGACAGATTTTCTTTGGTTTACAGTTGTTCCTAATTGTATTTTTGCAGATTTAGTAATAAATCATTTCAAAAGAAATTTAGTTTTCTCCGCTGTACTGAAATTGTGCCGAATCATGAACCCAAAACTAAGGTTTGTACCGAACCTTGAATTTTTGCACCATTACACCCCTATTCTCAGGCCATTTTATATAGAATATCAGAATCATTTCATGGGCCATAAAGAATTGTGCTGCCTTGAGACCTATGTGCACTAAACAGTCAGATAAAATGAGCAGTGTGCTTGTGTTTTATTCCTGAATGTCACTGGTGTTACAAACAATCTTGTGTCTTGCAGCACTGGGGATAAATGTCTGTGAGTCGGTGCTGGAGTGTCCACCGTCTCCTTCTGCTCCCACCAGCCTCCAGGAGGGTGGTTTTGAAGGCCCGCTTCTTACACAGAGACCATGATTTACAAAAGAAGGAAGAGGAGAAGCAAGAAGGAGGAAGAGAAATGCCCGGCGTGTGGGAATACAGGGTGCAGTACAATCCGTCTGCTTATCACCGGCTTCACCCCGACTCGGCTGTCTCGGTGGGGACTCCTGCGGATGAGGAGCTGACTCCCGGCACGTTCGTGTCTCCCTTCCGACAGAGAAATAATCCTTACACTGTCCGCTCCTCTCGCCACCTCTCTAGTGCCAAGAACACCCTACTGGATTTAGCCTTCAACCGGGGGGATGGGTCAAAAGTAGCAGAGCAACCTACGGATGGCGTAAAGCTGCCTCCTGATGTCAGAGGTGACCCACGTGCTTTCCAGAGGTGCCGCCCAGAGTACCGCACCATGAGCCATGACCTGTCATTGTCACCTCCCTCCATCACTGTTGACAAAGCCTTCGAAATTCTCCATGATGTCACTGAACTGAAGGGCAGTTTAAGGTCTGCTGACATTGTCCGTTTTCTGAGTGAGTTGGGCCACGTGTCTCCTGAGCAGCAGCCTCTCATACACTCCGACACACGCTTCTCTATGCTGTTACGGTACAGTGTCGAGAGCTTACGCCTCTTCTCCCACGCTCAGCTCCTAGAGGTCCTGCGTGCTTTTGTATGGCTGAATATCCCAGCCACTCACAGCATCCTCACTCTGTACGAGGCAGAATTCTGCTGCCGTGTGGAAGACATGGAATTCCGACAGCTGCTGCTGACTGCTGATCTCTGGCGCTGCCTGGGTCGACAGGTTCCGCGTTTCTTGGAGCTGGTGTACACCTGCGCTGCGCGAGTCTTGGACCAGCTGGAGTTGCCAGAGTTAGTTCAGCTACTGTATGTTATAGGAGAGGGTCGGAGATGCCCCCCCGCGTTACTCCCACCCTTGGAGCTGCTGCTGTTAAAACACCTGAACCTTCTGTTGCCAGAGGAAGTGGGCACTGTCAGCCTTGCCTTCTTCAAATCCCAGAGCAGCCTGTCCGCAGGGACGGCACGCAGGCTCGCCGATCAGGCACACCACCTAGTGGAGGAGTTGAGCGATTACGCTCTGGTCAATGTTCTCAAGCTACTGCGCTTCAATCACTTGGACCACCGTGGGCTGCTTTGGGCCCTGAGGTGTGAGATTCCACGCCGTGCTCCTCGGATGGGAATCCAGGGCCTCATGCACGTGGCCCTGACCTGCTCTTCACTGCACTACAGGAATGATGATATCCTCTTAGCTGTGGCTCAGTGTCTACCACCTCTTGCACCTCTCTGCAGGAGTAAGGATGCTGGTAAGCTGCTGTGGGCTTTTGGCATGCTGGGTTTTCCCCCTAGTGAAGTTCCCCAGCTGTACCCCTGCCTCACCCAGGCCATGCGCTTGAAAGAGGTGGAATTACAGCACTTTCCTCAGCATTTGCTGACTGGGCTCCTCGGCCTGGCCTTCCTAGGACTGTACCCTCAGGATCTTCTAAACCTTGCCTTGAGTGAAGATTTTGTCAGGCTCGCAACTGGATCTCAGCACCTGGACCTGAAAAAGGACCTTTTCACCCTGGATGCATCTGTAGGTTTAGAGATCCCTAACTGGAAAGGCCCAAGGATCAGCCCAGCCCTGACTGAGCAGATACAACAGCAGCTGTGGACCTTTGCCCAGCAGGATGTATGCCTGAAGGCAGAGGTTTTGGAGGCAGAAGAACTGCTGCAGGAACTTCTCGGTGGAGAGGCCTTTGTGCACAAGCGCATGATCTTGCCACACACACGCTCGATTGACCTGGAGTTGCGGCTGGACAGTGAGGGGTGCCCCATACCACTCCACTCTGAGCCTAAGTGTAATGCTAAAAGTGTGTTGAGAGCTTCATCCAGGCCACCATTTTGGGAGAGGGACCACACTGGGGTTATGATCACAGAGGACTTGCTGGCTCAACTGACAAGCTCAAGAAGTCTAGGACGGCCTCATGATGAGATGCCTCTTTACTCTAAGCCATGCAAGGTCCAGCTAAAGAAGGAGCAAGAAGATGATGAGAGGATGTTTACAAGTGGGGTCACCCTCACCAGTGGTGTTCTGGAAGCTCTTAGAAGTCCAGCCCGGCACCCAGTTTGCCCCCAGGTGTCGACTGGTGGGACTGCCCAGTTCATAGCAGTGCAGGTGTCTACTAGAAACCATTTCTGCTATCAGTCCCAGCAGCTGCTTGGTCTACAAGTGCTCAAAAGAAGGCAGCTTGCCCTGGTTGGCTACAGGGTGGTGGATCTGCCACCGTGGGAGTGGATGCCCCTGCTGCGTCAGTCCCGCATGGAGAAGCTGGCTTATCTGCAGGGCAAAATCTTCAGCATGCAGGGGTGAGACACTGGCTGGCCTGTGGGGTGGGGTTGTGCACAATGTCAGGCCGGCTTGAATCGACTGAGAAATAGCTTGTATTCTGAATAATTTTGTCTGCAATTACATAAGGCTGACATCATACTGAACAGTTTGTATTTCTCTTAAATTAATAGGGTAAACTATTTGTTTTTGATGGGAATTATCTGTGTTCGACTATAGAAGTTATGTCTCTGCCTTCTGTCCACAGAACATTTGTGAAAAATAAATCAGAATCCAAATATCAAGTTGGCACTTGATGTGCAGCGGCCCCAAAAAGTGTCAGAATTTTATTGCATCTACGTTTAAGACCTTAAGCACACTTCTAAAGCAAAACATTTAACAAAAAAGATATTGGTTAGATTGTAAATTACAATTTATGATCAGTTACACCTGTGGGAAGAACACCAGTGTGTTCTCATGTTTACCTATGTTGTATACAAATATGTAAATTAACCCAGGCCTTATATAATGCAGATAAGTATCAGGGATGTAAATCGTTTTTTGCCACGACTGAATTTAGATTTTGAAAGGCAGTGATTCCACATCTACTGATATTTTAAATGTTACTGCAGGTGCCTCCATCTTTCCATACCATCATCTGTATTTGAAGGATTTGTTAAACAGGAATGAAATTAGATAAATAATCTCCTTGCCAGAACAAGCAATACTGACAGAATTATGAAACAGCAATGCCACTGTTCTGTGATTCAAATTCTTTAATTCATAGATACAAGGCAATGTACTAATACAATTCAACAATAAAAGGACAGCTGTCAGTCATTGAATCAAAATATTAAAAAATGAAAATGAACACATGTACACAAAATCATCGAAGGAAGCCAATGTTAAAATGTTTAGACATTTTCATGAACTAAAAATGAAAATTTCAAAATACAGCAACAATTTTACCAAAATAAAATTAAATTAGCTGACATTAACAAAATTTGGTAAAATGTAAAACATTCAATAGTATATTAAAAAAAAATAAAAAATCTATTGCTTTATATTTTCTCAGCCATTGCAGTACACTGTACTTAACACAGGCTTAGACTTCAGCTTAGTGTGAACAAAAGCTATGCGTGAACAAAAGCCCTAGCATAAAACAAACTGACAGGGGATATATTTTCAATATTATCATAAATAACATATTATGCTTAATTAATCAGAGCTGAAAGAGAACAAACATAGAATCAACGCACACTTCCAGTTTCTAACAAATGAGACGTGCATTTACTGGGCATAAACCTAGCCCAACTTGCACACAAATTCCGCAAAAACACACTACAATTCCGTAATTATCTACTTCCAATTGTCCTATACAGAGTAAAAGAATACAAACACAACTGTTCACTTCAAAAGTTTCAAGTGAGAACGAAAAGCAAAAATTTCACGTGAAACTCAGGAATCAGGTTTTAAAGATGACCAAAGTGTAAACATGTAACTTTTATAAAGTTGACACAAGAAGAAAGCTTCATAGCGCAGAGTACATTTTCAGCATTTTCTTGAGTGTAATTACAACCTTTCCAGTCAAATTTATAGAACAAAAAAATGCTACATCTTCGATAGAGGTTCTATAAATTTTCATGACTTTCATTTGATGAGACTGTGTTAAGGGCCAAAAAGATGCATTAAATTTCTTGTACATCTTAGATTTTATAGAATACATTTTAATTATCAGAATGTTAGAAAACAATTCAGTTACAAATGTCCTTCCTTCTTCCTATAAACGTCTTCATGCCTGC
Organism: Gnathonemus echidnorhynchus; assembly: GCA_026776725.1. Taxonomy (NCBI): domain Eukaryota; kingdom Metazoa; phylum Chordata; class Actinopteri; order Osteoglossiformes; family Mormyridae; genus Gnathonemus; species Gnathonemus echidnorhynchus. The sequence goes on along the minus strand of JAODJU010000119.1, from coordinate 26,000,835 downwards.
CAAGCCCACAGTGCGTATCCAAGTGGCCCTAACTTTAGGTAGATGTGTAAATGTTTCCACAGTCAGATGCTGTACATCTAGCCATTGTTGCTTGGCTTAGATTTTCTCCCATAGTTGCAGCAGCTGATCTCCAACTTGTGGCTCCAATTCCTATGCAACAGTGTAATATTAAGCAAATATTTTGTACTCAGGCCCTTGACTGTTAATGAATATTTGAAATGTTAATGCATTTTCTCTGAAACAACTTCCTTGACTCTTGCATGCACTCGAAAATGCAAAGTTTCCCCAAACATTTATAAGATATGGCCCAGAATTCGGAGAAACCCACCTGTCCATCTCGGCTGATCTGTACCTTCTTGTTGTCATTCCAGGGGTTGACCAGCTGTTGGGCCAGCTGGAAGGGAAGGCTGTCCTTACGGACCCACTCCACTCTGAAAACCCCCCCAAGTCCAGCTGACCCCCAGTCCTGGCACCGCTCCAACCCTATAGCTGAGGACATACGGGCATACCCCTGGCAGTTCAGGAGAAAATAGATTTAATCAGCATCACAAGGCAGACGTCCTCTTCAAATCAACAGTCATAAACAATGCAGGTTCAATCACATACCACTGTTTTCTGGGCATTCAGCACAGTCACCATAATCAATAAGGCCTTATGTATTTTTGCAAAAATTATATAATTATATATAATAATAATAATTAAATTATTATTGTCACTGAATTAATGATTTCTTGGTAACTTGCTGCAAATAAATGCAAGCTAAACACTGGTTTAATGTCCAGACTTGTACTGAAATTTGACAACCAGGGTACCTGAAATTGACCCGAGCCCTGCACGGAGAAGATGAGGAAGACAACGCTGCTGTCCACAAAGGCACGGTTGAGTTTGACTTCATTACTGGGTGTGGTGGACCAGATGCCTCTTTGCTGGGACAGATCGATGTTGCGCAGGTTACTGCTTTTCATGATGAAGTAGCGCACAAGGGTGCTGAGCCTAGAGGAAGGTGACTTGAGACAAACATGATCACATTAGAATACAGAATATGACAAGGAGACAAACTAGTGCAGTTTGAATCTGATTTTAATATCACATAGATAAGATCTGTTTAGCAGTCCAAATGTTTATCAGTTTAAGTAATACTTTAAACACAGCTTACAATACATTGGTATATTCGGTCTGATGTATCAAACTTGGCAGATATTAGATATTAGAACATTATCAATATTAAGAGTTAGCAGCAGCAAAAGACACTACTAAAAAAATGGAGATGGTTGCACTGGATGATCAACCATTTTCCATAGTGGAGGACAAGGGATTTATTTAGTTCATTATTACTATTATTATCTGGTCCGGGGATCAATATTTTGTTTTCCACAGAAAAAAAAAAGAACATCATGCCACTAATCAGTGCCAGCAACCCCCCAAGTCAGGCAAGTAGCTTAGAGGTTAACCAGTCACCGGTATGAGTATCAGCAAACTTAGAAAAAAAATATAATGATTACTGGTATCCATCAAAATTTCTTACATCGATGCACCAATACAATCGTTTTTTTCCATAAAACATTCCTAGACTTTTGACGTCAGTGGCATTTTAAACACATGATCTCTATTAGTAGATGCTACCATCTTGGCCTCTAGGAAGATCGCGATAATGAATGTATCTGTGTAATATATAACGTCAGCACTGCTATAAAACAAAACCAAATCAACAATTTTTGGAAATAAATTGCTAAGGCGATGAAAAACAGCAGATAGTTTGTCCATGAATGCAGAAGTTCCCACCTTCACTGACAGCTGGGATGATGGGCTCACAGACTGACTGGAGCAGCTGAGATTCCTGCTTGCAGACTTGCCAGCAGACTGAAGCAGACGGTCATCACCAAGTCGCTTGGGCTGTGAAGCCCCCTTCTCCCTGTGTGCTTTGGCCGTCGAGCCTGCAGGGGGTGGGGGTGTCTTAGAGACACTACAAACAGAGTGCCAAAGGAAGTCAGTTTGCTGAGGATTATGGGTAGTGTCAAAAACATAAAACAAAACAAATAGATCTAATGCACAGACAATGGTTATAATGTTAATTAAACAGAAAATGTTTAAAAGGTATGTAGTACATTACTTCTGGAATGCCTCAGGTCACCGCATTCTGAAATTTCAAAAACTGTCATTTCAGAAGTATTTGAATCAAATTGTGCCTAGAGACAGTGTTTTGTGATTTACTGCCATGTATGAAAGAATGCTACCTGACACTTTCTTACAATTTCTAATTGCATAATTTACTGTTAGCTAAATAACACCAAGCAAATCTGGTATGTTGGGATAAGGTTAAATGTCACGGTACATATATGAATTCTAAAAAGAGTTAATACCAACTGTGCATTAATTTTACTCTCCATACACTTTTACAGGGAGTTAATTTCTCCATTCACAAATTCCATGCAGGTATTAAAAAAAAGCATGAGGATTATTGGGTTTGGCTCACACTTTTCTGACACTAGTGATAATGTACTGGATTTAGCTCACACCTTTCCGACACGGATGAGGAAGGACTGGGTTTAGCTCACACCTTTCCGACACGGATGAGGACGGACTGGGTTTAGCCCACACCTTTCCGACACGGATGAGGACGGACTGGGTTTAGCCCACACCTTTCCGACATGGATGAGGACGGACTGGGTTTAGCTCACACCTTTCCGACACGGATGAGGACGGACTGGGTTTAGCTCACACCTTTCTGACACGGATGAGACATCTGTCAGCTCAGCCTCAGCTGGGCCCTTATGGCTGCTGCTCCTCCAGGAGGGTGACTGGGGTGATTCCTCTGGGCATATGGGCCGGGGTCTTTGGCCAATGCCAGCCGGCTGCAGCAGACCAGCTGCCTGCTCCTCCATACTCAGGACTGACACCAGTGCCCTGAGAGCGGCCTCATCCGCCTGGGACCAGGGCTTGGAGGGGGAACGGATCCGCCGCAGGAACAGACACTGCCATTTCTGCCTGAATTGGAACAGCAGGCTAGCAGTCTGAGGGCAAATATTGAGATGGATAGATAAGGCTTTATCATTATTTTGAACAGTGTACAGACACTCCTCACTTAACCTACCTGTTTAATGACCACCCAGACTTACACCCAGCTCTCCAACCAGTTGGCACTGTACGAGAACTTTGGTCATGAACACAGCAGGACAGCGTTTCTATTCTGTTTTGTTTGTTCTGGTCTCTGATTTATTTAGGTCGGGAAAGGAAGGCTGAACCTGACATGTCTCCCATCATGCTGTGTGGATTGCAATATTTTACAGCTGTACTATTGCTCTGCTAATTCAACCTTCTCACACTGCATATTCCATCTGAAAAAGCAGTCAGTGAAGATTGGCCACCGTGCTGTGCATATATAGCACAGTCAACACAGTCAGTGGTAAAATAGTTTCCTTTTTCGCAAATATACAACTGCTACTTTAATTTAGGGGTAATCTGTCTCAAAATTTGATCACTTACAGCTTGTCTCCCCTACAAAATCTGAAAAGAACTGTAAAACACTTTAAGAGTTACGGTGTTAACAAGACCATGTGTCATGTACAGCTGTTTCCTTCCTTTGTTGCTTAATTTTTAGGACAATTTGTCTGAAAGTTAAATCAGGTATAGATCATCCATAGGCCATTTTATGATGCAGCAATTAATTTATCGATTATTTTGTCGACCTAAATACAACTTCACTGAAAAAAATGTCACAAATATGACCATGGGAACCTGCACACTATTAATGTGCAAATTCTAAACTATTAATGGAATACAAAGAAAGATTAGACAGAAAAGTATTTATTAAAGAAAATATAAAAATAATCTGGAGTTACGCTTCTACATAGGGTGCTGAAGATAACAGCAGTCAGATTTGTCATTAGTGTTATGTGGTTATGGGGCCACATGTTGGCTCCCTGGTAACCACTGCATCAGAGACGGTGTTCTGCGCTACAAAACAGAGCATTAAAAGGCACCCCTCAGTTGCACTGAAAATATATTTGTTGATAAGTGTTATGTGAAATATCCATGTTTTAAACATTTTGCAATAATTATAACAAATTGGCTGTTCCTTAAAAAATCTATATGATGTGAAAAATTTGAAGCCTTAAACCAGTGTCATCTTCTGCTGCATCACAACATGGGTGTTCCCCAAAGATCATGAAGTGACGCCTCCTTTATGAATATCATCAAACGTTGCCCTGCCATCCCACGTTTTGTAAATTTGCGTTGCCAGTGCTGCTACTTTCGGCATTTACAGCAATCTGGAAGTAAAAACGTTAAGGAGGTTCTTCCCCCAAAAATTTGATTATAACAAAATCCTGACATCATTCTGACAGATCAATGCAGTTGAACCACCACCTTAATAACATTTCTGGTGTCAGGATTCATCACAGTGTATCCATGCAACTTTACCCCTATTAAATAAACAAATGACTGCTGCATTAATGGTGTAAGAAAAAAATATAATAATAAACCTAAATACCAGTGATTCGCCCGTTTTTTTGGTGTTGATGGTAAATACAGTTTGCCCCACACTTACTTCACGCTCCAGCTTGAAATTCAACCACTCATCAATCTTCATGTGGACCAGGTGGTTAGTGGACCGATCCTCCACCTCACTGTCACTGCTATCCCCGGCTCCGTCGGCTGTCATTGAGCACAAACACAGACTCAATGTTATACTGTTACTATTATTGTTACCAACAATCTGTAGTAGAGTAAAGCACTCAGACCCTGCACATATGGACAATGGTGAATGATGGAGAGCAGGCCTTCCAGAATGTGTCTATCCTTTGAAGGGTAAAAAGCAAGTATGTTGTGTACGTTTTTCACAGGCTTTCCTAATACTCAAAGTGCAACAGAGCTGTAATAACTAATTCCTATACTCGTTTTTAACAGTTATTAACCAGTGTAAAAGAGTTTCTACAAAGGTGTAAAAAGTGTTTGTGCTTGTAAACATGTTTACAGTCGTACTTTTCGCAGCGGGTTCCTGTAGAGCGGTGCTGGGCAGCTTGGCACACCCTCCGAAAATCGCGACCGTAACAGGTGTGACCACAGAGCAGCACCGTACGCTGGCAATCCGGTGGGCTCTGGTCATCTCGTCATAGATGAGCCATTCTGTGGGCAGTGCCCGTAGCGCCGCAGCCTGACCGTTAGCAGGAGGAAGCTGCGACATAAACACACAAGCCTGTCTGTCTGAGGGTTCTGCAGGACGGACAGGGTTCTGCAGGCAGAATGGCAGCAGCGTGTCACCACTCACCTTCTGACAGGCAGGCTGGCTCAGGACAGATGCAGGGTGCAGCCGCACCTTCTTCTCCTTGGAGCCCATGAGGCAGCTGTTCTCGCGGTGCACATGTATGATTTTGGGGTACATGCCTGCCACCAGCGCTGCCTTCACCACCGCCCAGTTCTCAGAATTCAGGTTCACGTCACGGATGTCACCTCCGCCCCTTGCCCGCACAAAACCTACAGCGGGAACGGTGTCAATAAGGAATTACTGTTCATATTCAGATATTATTAGGGGATTGAAGTGCTCGAAGTGGGGAAAAACAGGTGCTGGTACCCCCTTTGTTATTCAGTTCCAAGTCCCGGTATTCGTTGTCACTTGTTATTCAGGACCAGCAGATATTGAGAGGTGCCAGTAATCTCAAGAGAAAAGTAAAGAGTACTGGTATTGCATACCAGTGCGTGACAGCCCACTTCAAGCACTGATATGATGGGAAAGGAATAAAGACTGAGGGTGCTTCCAAAATTGAATATCTATATGGTACATACTGAATCTCTTTAGAAGCTTACTACTCGACCGTGTCCTTTTACAGCTGAATGTAGTACAGAGAGACTGACCTATGGCTCGGAGCTGACCCAGCAGCTGTGTCCTCATGCCTATGATCATCTCCATCGTTGCCTGAGACAGGAAATTCTTCTCACAGAAGACCCTTTCCCAGCCGTCACTCCGTGCCTTTTGCCATGCCTGAACCAATACAGAAATACAGATATATACTATACAACTCTGCAAGCCTATGAAATCCAAATACATATCAAAGTAATCGTATATAAGGTGCAAAATATGCATTATTCAGCTTTATACAATTCACCAATGGGGTAAGATCTGGACACACAAGTAAAACTGGGCTATCTGTTGTGAGGAGGAGCGGGCGGAGCGGCCCAACCTGGAACGCCCTGAGCAGGGCCATGTGGTCGCTGAAGCTGCCCGAAGCGAAGCGCTTCTGGGACAACATGGCTGCCCTCTTTTGAGATGCCAGAGCGGGCAGGATAAAGGGCTCCCTGTGTGCCAGTGTGCAGGCAATGGTCAGAATTGGGTCCAGGCACTTGAGCACCACAGCACATAGCACCATCTTCCCCAGGTGAGGTTCCACCGGCAGATCAGCCAAGTGGTAGCCAAGTTCCGTCAGGTCTTCCCAAGGATCCATAGCGTCGATCGTCTATGGTACAAACACACACAGCAAGAATGATGATCTCACCATTGGAAGGGCACCGTTCCTACAGTAGGTCACTGAACATGCTGTGGCATAGGTCCTTTGGAATTAGCCCAGGGAGCTCACCTTCAGCATCTGCACAGCATTTCTAACCATAATGACAGGCGGAGGTTCAGGGGCTTTGGAGAGAAACTCAGCAATGGAGCAGGATATGGGGGCCAGAAGCTTGGTGTGCAAACACAACTCCTTCAAGACACAAAGAGATAGTTAGATGAACTGTTTTCATTAAAACACATTTCCGGTCTTCTTGTTCTAAAACAGCAAAGTAGAGATTGCTGGTCTATGTTTTGCTTGTGGCCCTGAAGACAGAAATGAATACTTGCATACTTATCAGTAGGGCTGCCCCCAAATAGTCGACTAAACGTTAGTCGATATGAAGAGGGCTTGGTCGAATACATTTTCATTAGTCGG
>JAODJU010000119.1:25933022-25967661 GCA_026776725.1 Gnathonemus echidnorhynchus | reverse complement strand
GTCCTCACACCTGGGTTTGAACAGCTGACCTACAGGTTATCCCAAAAACCTGCATACACACCGGCCCTTTACGGATATGATTGGCCACCCCTGCTCTACACAATCCAAGATAACTGGAAAACCATCATCATTTATCCCTTATATCCCATGGTGTTGAAATAATCTACACATTGGTGCATCAAAAGTTATTCAATGTAAAGCACACTCTGCCACCTTCACATTTACCAGAGTCTTTTGTTCTATCGTGGCGATGGAGGGAAAAGCCCCCCGGATAGACGGCTGCATCTGGAACAGAAGGTTCCAGACAGGTTTTGGTGAATGGCAGCATGTTGTGATTTTTAATATCCCGATGGAAAGTCAGCCTGACTCTCAGTTTGTCCAACTTGTTGTCAAGAGGCTGAACTTTAGGCGGGTGAATGCTTGGAAACGGACATCGATTAGTCCGGTTCCTCAGTTTATGGCTGGTGAAAACTAAGTGTTATGTTTAGATTTGTTTACAAGTAAGTGTCTGAGTATGTAAAGGAAAAGATGTGATCAGAACTAAGATGTGCTGATTGGAAATGTGGAATTTAAAAAGGAAGGGCGAGTGAGAGATAGATAGAGAGAGAAAGAGAGAGAGACAGTGCCCCCCATATTATAGGCCCCTGACAAGCAGCAGACTCACCGATGGGGCATGTGCGTGCAGCTGCAGGATTCCTGTGTTGCAGCATTCAGCAGTGGAGGAGGGGGTTCTGCTTTTTTGCCATTTTTATGCCAGAGACTTGGCTGTTTGTCCTGCGGCGATAAATGTTGCATGTGCAGCTGATGGGTTGGACTGTCAGAGTTATGAGGTTCAGACTGGGCTCAAGGATTCGGAAGAATTACTGATTTAAAGCATTAATTGCTTTGTTGTCCTGCAGTCAGAGAGTTGCTGAACTGATGAATATAGCTTGTTATTCATGCTCTTCTGCCACCCCAGACTTCTGGAAAGTGAGGCAGTAGATGGTATGAATCATGAGCTCTGGGGCATCTTTGAATCTTAGGAATCGGTCTTCTGTGGCAGAAGTGGGTAAGGTGCCAGATTGTCGTTCTGTCGGCACATGTTTGTATTGTGCATGTAACAGCAGACAGGGCTACTTCCCAAAATGAAACAAAGTGAAAGGAAAAAAGCAACAGGAAAGGCGGTCTTCTTTATTTATGGCCGGCCTTTTGTTCTCATTGTCTGTCTTTGTTGTAAGACAGGGGTTCCAGATGAGAACGTTTACTTCTATAGTTACTAAAACCATGTGCTGGAAGATAGCGGAAGTCTTATTTAAATGGAAGCATATTGTGAGCCCTGAGTCATGTGTGCACCTTCGCACATCTGGCTTTCATTTGATAGCATTCATTAAGTCTGATGTCTTATGAAAAGGTAGCTGTGTGTTTTCTGTAAAATAAGCCCAGCCTTGTGCCTTTTGTTTCTGGGTGTGGAAAATGTTTGAATGAAAACCCTCCCAAGTTTCTCTGGAATGTATAAGGTTTTGGGAACAGGCTGCTGCCACCACAGATACTCTGATTGTAAAGACGATAACTCAAAAACCATTCAATGGATCTTTATCAAACTTTGCAGAGGCGTTGTATGGTCTAGAAGCAAAATTGAGGCCGTGCCACCTAGTGGCAGCAAAGGGAAGGGCGAAAGCAAACAACATTTGACCTTCTGAATGTGATAAATCAAAAAGTCTTTGGATCTTATTACTGCCTGACAAAAACATTATATGGATGATGATCTACACCTGGTTTCATGTTGAGGCAAACTGCACCAAAATTAAGGTAACGCCACATGGTAATATCGAAGAAGAGACCAGTTCAGACACTTGATCTTGTCAGGATGATAACTCAAAAATAATTTGGCCGATTTTTACCAAACTTTGCAGGCACATTGTAAGGTGAAATGCACCACAACTGAAGCAATGGAGTCATTTGAGATGAAATTGACCAAAACAGTGTCACAGTGCCTGTGCAAGTTCCCCAAGGTGAACTTTTTCCATTTGTCCTAATCCCACCCACCGTTATCGATTGGCTGACATAAATGTGAAGCTGCAGGGTTGATCAGCAAGACTAATTTTGCAGTTACTGGCATGCTTTGCACCCAGTGCCAGATTATGGACCTCGGAGCTCTAGAGTCCTCAACACATCTTCATATTCACTGTGAGTTGGAGGCCCTCTGCAGATGCAGTGTGAGTTGGAGGCCCTCTGCAGATGCAGTGTGAGTTGGAGGCCCTCTGCAGATGCAGTGTGAGTTGGAGGCCCTCTGCAGATGCAGTGTGAGTTGACCACCAGGGCCCCCAGAGGACCACAGTATTTATAGCACAATTGACAGCCATAGCCCCCAGGGCCCTCTGCAGATACAGTGTGAGTTAACCACCTTGGTAAATACAGTGTCTATTGGTACGTATAGTGCAAAACAAGGGTGTTTCAGAAAGAGCTTATCAATTGCATGCTAGCCATGCATTTCTGCCTATCAGTTGACATGTGTGTTTGTGTTCTTTTGTCCTGCAGTGGTACAAATCAGCATTATTTGCTATAAGTATCAACTAAATTCTGCTAATTTAGTTGATATTTGCTGAAACACCTTTTTGTTTCTCAGTTACACTTCCAAACCAACTTGTATTTTTCCCGCAGGCCAATAAGTGACTGTACCTCTTCAGCTCTTCGCTTTGCCTGTTGTAGTGTTAAATAGTAATTTGATCCCGTATATGGTTTTATGGGTTGGGCTTTAACATTGGTAAAATGTAATAGTGGATTAGATGCCAGACTGCATTTCATTGAATAAATATACAGAGAAAATAAATCTTTTGGTCTTCTACCATATCATTCCTAGCTTGCTTTGGCTAACAACTACTAGCTGGCAGTGATTTAAGTCTCTTGGCCTCAGTGCAACTGTGAAACGAAAACTGCAAACTCCATGTAATAAGCTTATGTGTGCAATATTGCCTTGCTCAACAGGAGCGGTCAGTGAATAATGATTCAGTCAGATTAGCTGCTGGCGTTGTTATATTTTAAATATAATAAAACCTGTTAAACTGTATGTGTGTCAATTATTTTTTTTATGCAAATGTACAGCGGGCTCAATGAAGAGGTACAGACATTAAGTTTGGTGTGAGGAGAAAATACTATGTCGCTTGGAAGGGTACGTCTGAAATGAAAATGTTTTGAGACATGCTAAATTAGTAGATGTATGTCCAACTGTCAATTTTGCATCTCTTCATAACAACTCATGTATATGTCATTTCCATCACAAGTTAAACCAGCATTTGTAAAAGTATAAAAGCAACTCGGAATATCCGCTGTCTCGCTTGGCTCTGCGATTTGTGCTAGTGGTGATACAGCATTGGAAATACAAGCCGTCAGCATATCAGTATCACACTGCGGGAGAAAAAATAACAGGAAATATCATAATGTCGATATATCATGCCACCCTAGTGCACTCCCCTTTTCATTCGTTTAGTAGAGGGCCCTCCAAATTACATGTGCCTATAGGCCTCAAAGGACCATGATCCAGCCCTGCTTAGACCCCAAGCTTCACTAACAACAGTCCTCCTTTAGCTCCACAGATTAGCTTTGTGCTAACAACCACAAACTCAGGTGTTTGAAGCCACATAAATTGCACCTCTTCTCTCTACTGTGTCAGTTAAATGTAGATGAGTTACATGTAACGGTGGGAATTGGCAGTGACTGTCCAAAATCAATAATATATTGATATATGTTTGCCCATTTGGCATGTATTGCGATTTTTAAACCAATTTTGCTTTTTCAGGTCTACATTTAAAGTAAAGACAAGGGCTGTAAAGATACACATATTCGTCCTGTGACTTTTGGTTACAGCATTTTCAGTTTGCAGAGTGCGATGAAACAAATTCATACATTTCGGGACATAGGCGAAACCTAAATTCGCAAGTAGATGTAAATTGTGCTAGTTGTAGCGTTGAGTCGGCTATAGCTAGTGCTAAAGATTTTGGCTTCCCAATAAATTACGGCAACACCAGAGAGAGAGAGAGTGTAGTGGATAAGACTAAGAATATCTGTTGACTGTTATACTGAACTCGGATATTTTTCTGGAAACACATCCAGCGTGTCAACTTTGAAAATTCAGACTGAGCTAAAAAAAAAAAATCCAATTTATGCTAAGTTCAGACTATATGATTTTAGCCCCGATTTTCCACTTGCCAAAAGTTTTTGCCAATCGTTAACAAAAGCCCCAGATTGGAGGCACGTCAGCATTCGATCGCTACTAGTTAAAAGACATGACCTGACAGCCACTGATGTGTTGCAGACAGCTATCAGATATCTCACAGGCTACATACCTGGACCTGTTGGCAACTCCAAATCCCGTAGTGAGAAAAGTGTTGTGACTGGTAATGAATGTGGCGACGAGCTACAGCCAATGAAAGCGCAAGACACGGGGTGAGGTGAAACCCGAGGGAGGAGTTTAAAAAATGTGTAAAAAGTTGTTTGTGTAGAAACTGTTCTTAGTGTTCAGGGAAGAGGTATAGAGACAGTGAAAGTTTATATTTTACACTTGTGATTAGTTTAAATTGATTAGTTTAAAGCTCCTGAACTTGCGTACTCATTCATGATAGCGTCGTGCCAAACTTGCGCAAATCAGGCTGGGTGCAGCTGGGAAAATGTATTGGCAGTATCAAAGGTGAACAACATAATTCCAGGACCTCGTGTTTAAATTGATGTTTAGAAATTGATTTTTTAACTCACACGCCAATATTAAAATCACCACCTTAATGAATCGTGATTTGTAACAGAATCGATTCCCCCCCACCCCTAATGCCCATTGTGCAGGACAACAAAAAAAAAACTGACTGTGGCCCCATCCAGACCTCTATATATACCAGTGATATTCAAACTTTTTGATAGGACCCCCCAAGACTGAGGATGTACTCGCACTTGGCCCGGTTGCCTTGTATCGGGCCCAAGCACAACTGCGCCACCCCCACACTCTCCCCGGCTGACTGACACTCACATCGCACTTAATAACAATCCTGGCCCAAAGGCGCTTTCATCATTACTGTGCTATCAGATCGCAGATTAATGTCCTTATTTTGTGGCTTATTTGGAAACACAGTGACACACAGATTTATCTGCAACACAGCAATACATGCTGCACATATAAAAAGAGTTTGGGTCCTCCTGGGTCCTCTTTCATGGAGCCCATTATTGTTCAAAATGCGATGGATGGTGCGATCAGAAAGTGACGTACCTTGACCTTGGAGCTCAGCTTGAATGGTTTTGGCTGCTTTCCTTGGTTTTTTCTCTACCATCCGCACTATCCTTCTGATCACCCTGGGGTTGCATTTCCTCTTGCGTCCACATAAAAAGGTTTCATATCTATAAATAAAATATTTTTGCACTGTTTTAAAAATAGTAACCATAAAGGCTTGTATAATTATGCATAATATGAAATTCATGTTAATTCTGCTTAAGAGTAACGTCACAGGTGGAAGCAATTTGAACTGCCAATCTGAAGGCAAAATAAAATTAGTAGAACAGCAACCGAACATCTGCAAGCTTTACAGTGACTTATTAAATGTGACAGGTATATCTTAAAGATGTTAAGAGCTTAGATCTTTAGCAGTATTAAAGTACATTTTATGGTTGTTAAATATTGTTTCAAAAGACCTTATTTTTTTCTGATTTGTAAGAACCATTGTTGTTTCTCTGTGGCATTTCCTTTATGTGGAAGTGAAGTTCAGCCCAGCTTCAAGATCGCAGGGTGGGGAACGGTTTCCTACAGGAAGTCAGAGGAAGGCAGGGAGTCCACTCAAAATGTTTACCTTTAACAGAAATGCCAGAAATGTGCAGCAAGCAAGATAGACACTAGCTGGACTGTTTCACATCTGTTTTTACACAGTAAGAGTAAACATTCTTAAATGACCATTATTCTGCTTTTCTCTCGTACTGTTTCTGTTTTTTCTCTTAAGTTGTAGCGTGTCGTTCTTCTGCTGTGTTATATTATTATTATTTTTCTCCTTTTTATTCTTTTTCGCCTTTTGCACATCTGTCTTTATACAAGTAATTTTATTCATAAGACTAAATTAGTAACCATTTCCATAATAATAACATCTTCAGTAAAATCTGTTCATAATGAGTTGATTTCTTTGTATTTTTTTTTTTAGTAAATGTATCTGTCGTTTAGTAGCATAGCTTGAAGCATTTTAGATGGTTGTATCTGAAGATTCACATGCTGCATCAATGTTAATTTTAAAATGTTTTATCTCACTGTTGGTCTCGTTTGAGATTAATTTTCAAAGTTACAGTACGGTTGTTTTCCTGGCTTTTACAAGACACTTCAGTTGTCTTGCAGATTCTAAAGCAAACAGAATGAAATGAGCAGTTTGCCTGAGCCTCTGACCTTTACCCTGTAACAGTGAAGTCTACCTTCTGAACCTGTCCCACTGTGCAGATTGAAGACGCGTCCATGCTGCACTCCTGCAGGACGTCTTCAGTTTGTAGCTTTTTTGTGTTTTTCTGTGTCAGTTTGTAGCTTTTTTTGTGTTTTCCTGTGTCAGTGACTTAGTGCTGCAGATCTCCAGTAAAAATTAACCTGGTTACATGTTAGCATAGGTACCACTACTCTTTAAGTCTGAATGTGTCTGCTCTGGGATGTGTTAAACTAGATGAGCAAGTGTCATATTCCTCTGTGTTAGACTAGCAGTTCTTTGTGAATGACTGGGAGCCTTTTTGAGGATGTTTGATTGACTTCATGGATTCATTTTATTCAGCACAGCACTCGGATTTGCCAGGTTTTATATACCAACATCATTTAACAAATGAGGAAGTGAATTTTTATGAAGTTAGTTGCTTTCCATGTTTGAATCTGAATTCACATGCATTAAACTGTACTGCATAGGCATTAAACTATACATCGCATATGCATTAAACTGTACATCACATATGCATTAAACTATACATCGCATATGCATTAAACTATACATCACATATGCATTAAACTGTACTGCATAGGCATTAAACTATACATCGCATATGCATTAAACTATACATTGCATATGCATTAAACTATACATCGCATATGCATTAAACTATACATCGCATATGCATTGTCCTGCCTGTTGGTTTGATTTTTGATCCTAGGAACAGCATGAACGCAAAAAAACACAAAAAGGCATCCATAAGATGACCCATGTCATGAAGGAAATTAAAAAGAAATATATTTTAATCAATATATGTAACTGAGTGCCAGGAAAAAACCTAGGGAGTATTAAGGTCACCTAGAAGGCATTTAATCATAAGAGTACAAGAAGTAATAATAAAAATAAAATAAAATTGAAGTTCAGTTTTGTGGGAAAAAAAAACATAGAAATGTAGCTGCCATATAAGTGCTATGGACAGACTTCTAGAGAGTCAGGAGCAAAACTCTTGCTGTCATAATTTTTCTTTTTAAAATTGTTTGTGTTGGTATCTTCAGCACAGCAATTAAACTGATATTTTGTTTGTTTTTATGTTTATTTTTTACATGGAAGTTATTACCTCGGTGCATGCTGTAGATATGAATCAGAAGTAAAACGTGGTCTGAATGCGGTGTACAATGCTTCCTCAAAGTTAGCCACAAATAATGAAATCTGTTCTTGGCATCAACCTAGAAAACAATAGCTGCGTTGGATTAATAGATTTTTATGCTGTAAACATGAAACAGAAGTAAAAAATTAATCTGAATGCAGTATTAATGCTTCCTTGTTAATCACAATTAATGAACTCTGTTCTTGCTTCAACCTAGAAAACAGTAGTTGTGTTAGGTTCATAAACTTTCAAAAGATTAATATACAAACTGTTTCTAACATTTTTCACTACCTTTTATGAGATTTTTAGCACGTAAAAGACCTTCATAAAGCAATCGTTTTTGGATTATTTAACGCATTCTCCAAATACGTGTTGTATAATGGTTGGAAGTGGAGTGTATTAGCTCAAAATAAGATATTTCATGTAAAATGTTAACTTGCAGTGTGTGCGTGTGCATGTATGTGTGTGTACATGTTCGTCTGTGTGTACATGTGGCTGTGTCTGTCTGTGTGTGTATGTGTATGTGTGTGTACGTGTGTGAGTGTATGTGTGTGTGTACGTGTCTGTGTGTGTGTGTGTGTATGTATGTATGGGTGTGTATGTATGTGTGGGTGTGTACGTGTCTGTGTGTGTACGTGTCTGTGTGTGTACGTGTGGGTGTGTCTATGTGTACGTGTCTGGGTGTGTGTGTGTGTCTGTGTATGTGTGTGTCTGGGTGTGTGTGTGTGTGTGTGTGTACGTGTCTGTGTGTGTGTGTGTGTGTCTGGGTGGGTTTGTGTACGTGTCTTTGTGTTTCTCTCTGGTTCCAGTGTGTGACACTTGCAGCTCTCTCCCCCCCCAGCTCCACCGAGCAGCCCTGGCCTCGCTGAAAGGTGATGTGGTGGATTTGAACAAGCGTCTCCTGCAAAGTGAGAGAGAGCGCGAGGCATTAGAAAAGACCCTGGCGAAATCACAGGTGAGTCTCAGACCTCTGGCTGCAAAGCATGAGTCTCAGGGGACAACCAGCCAGAGTCAGATGTTCTTATGTTCTTATAATCAAACAGACCTGGCTGCTTCATCAGAGCCTTTCCTGTTTGTACCATAGAGAGATCTTTAAAATGTATCCCCACCCATGATTGCATGTTTTAGAATTTGAAGATTTTTTGCATTATTGCACTTAACCAATTCTACCCCATTACTACTCTAACAGTGGTGGTAGTCCGTTCATTGGTGTGATAAAGAACAACGTTATATTAATTGTAATATATACTTTATGGAGAAATGTATGGCGACACCTGGTCTTTACACCTACAGGAACTTTCATTACATCCCATTCTAAATCCATAGGCATCAGTAGGGGAGTTGGTCCCGACCTTGGCAGTTTTGACAATTTGACAATACTTACAGTGTGGCAGGGCACATTATCCTGCTGAAAGAGGCCACTGCCATCAGAGCATACCCTGAAGGGGTGTACTTGGTCTGCAACAATGTTTTGGTAGGTGGTACAAATCACAAGTAACATCCATATGGATGCCCAAAGATCCCAGCAGAACCCTGCCCAGAGCATCGCCCTGCCTGTGCCGGCTTGCTTTCTTCTCATGGTGCACGTGACACAGATGCACGTGGCCACACAGATGACGTAATAGAAACCATGACTCATCAGGCCAGTGGACCGGGGTCAGCATGACCACTACGGCTCTGTAGTCCCATACAGGAAGCTATGATGTACTGTGTCTTCTGACACCTTTCTGTCATACACAACTATTTTCAGCTATTTGTGCATTGGTTGCTCTCTTGTGGGATTGGACCAGATGAGTCAGCCTTTGCTCTCCACACGCAACACTGAGCCTTGGGCACCTGTGGCCCTGTCACCAGTTCAACAGCTTGCTTTCCTTGGACCACATTTGATTGGTATTTGCCCCTGCATCCCAGCAGCACCCCATAAGACCTGCGGTTTTGGAGATGCTCTGTCCCGGTTGTCTAGGCATGACAATTTGACCCAAGTAAAATGGAATAGTACCTGGTAGGGGTAAACTATTTACTAGGTTTGTTGTAGATTCATTTCTAGGCATTTTTCACATTTGCTACTTTAAATGCTTTTCCAAAACCAGATCAATTTGTATGTTCAGTTTTATTTAGGGTTATTGTGTGAATGATTATACATGGATATGTAAAACTTGACATGCCAGCATGTAAACTTTGCCTTGTGCTGTGTTCTTCCTGACACCTGATCTGATGAGTCGATGCTGAAAATGGATAGATGGAGAATAGCCAGGGATGATCTCCCCACACAGCCAGCGGCATGTTGTTAGACAAACCCTGTAGGATTTGCTTTTGCCTCTATAACCTCTTTCAGCTAGAAGGTTCTGTCTGAACATCACTGTTGTACTGAGCTGTTATTTTTCACTTCCTTTTAGCTTTAGTGAGCAGCTTTGGCTGATGGTGGCTTCTGAGTAAACAGATTATTCTGATTGCAATGACCTTTGGAAATGAATACTTGGATGTTTCTGGGGATCTTTGTGACAAAGTTGTCCATCCATCCTTGTCAAGATTATGGGGGGGGCAGCACATCACACAATGCTGTAGTGCATCTTGTATGCAATGGCAGTATGAATAGGTATCATTCTTAAGTTTAGATCTATCCTGATTAGCCTCCAGGTTAGCATGATATTTACTGAAATTCTATAATTTTTAAAAGCACAAAATGTATAATATATTGCTCCAATTTCAAAAATGCAATGATGAAAGTACTGCCTATCAATTGTCCAGGGCAGGGTTACAGAAAGCCTGAGACTCTGCCAGAAGGCATAGATCACAAGACATCCTGGATGGGATAGCCGTCATTTACAAAGTACTGTCAGTCCTGCTACAATGTGCCAAATGTGTTCCTGAAAAATCGTGCATTCATTAAAATTGCATACTAAAATAAACATACGCAATAGGGATAGGTGAATGCGAAAAAAACGTAAACTTTGATGAACATGAAATCACCAACTAGCATTTTATAAAATACATACTGCATTTGAAATCTTTTCAGCTGTAGGTTTTCAGGACAGAGCAGCTACTCTGTTAGGAACATTACGGCTTTTTGGTTGAGGGTGTTAGATTCACTGCTGTTATTAAGACTAATGGCACATTAGTGCAAACAAATGGCTGCATATGTCAAAGTATGTCTTACTTGGCAGTTAAAGGAGTTTGACATTCATTGGTATGGGAAAAGGGGGGTTCTAGTAATAATTGAGCAGTTGAGCCTTTTACCAGGCATCTTGCATGAAGGCAGTGGGGCGTCTATATGCCGATTTAGTGAATGTGTTTTACTTTTTAATTTTTATATATAATATATATATGTATGTATATACACAGACGCTCCTCTACTTACGAACTTTCAACTTATGAAGTTTCAGACATATGAACGAAGAGGACTGCAAGTTCAGATTGTGTTCCTTGGGCTCCCGTTTCCGTTCAATTTCAGACACGTGATCCCATTAAGACAATAACTCAAAAAGTATTTTATGAACCTTAGTTGGCTGGAAAGCTTTGATGTTTCACCTAAGCTTCATCTCACCATCACTACTTTTTATCATATGGGTCTGTTATGGTCTTGTATAATAATTATGAGAGTTTGGAGCATATGAATGTGCGTGTCCAGTTGGTGGCGAGTGTGCATATTGTTTACCTATTGTCTAGTCTTTTTTTTGATCTCATATGCATGAAGTTGTCTTATAGTGATCAATTGGCTGATTAGTTGACCACAGACTCTTCAGCCAAATGAAAGCCATCTATTCTGGCATAAAATACATCAACCTGCAATTTACCTCCGAAACACATTCATTTATGAGTGATCAGACCAAGTTTGTTGGAATAACTATGACAACAGGCACAACATGGTAACTAACATTAGAACAGAGCACGACGTAATGGCTTAATGGTTCCATTATGTGTCACACATCTGATAGTGATAAACGTCATATAATAACTAGAATGGATGCTGTCAGATTTTATAAATGCATTATCTATTAGCTTGTTCTGTATATTGATTTTAAAAAGTAGTCCACAGTCACAGCCACAGTTAGGATAATGTTTTCCTACTACCTACTTTCCTGCTACTTGTGAATTTAAAGTAAAGCTCATTATTATTTGGCCTATCATTCGCTAGGCGAGTTTCCCGTTTGGGTGGGACCCCTTAGAGGGTGTAGCTCAGTGCAGACACACTTGTTGCACGGCCCCCAACAACAGCTGTGCCAATACTTATATCTACGGAAATCATTACATGAAAACACCAGTAATGTAGTGTCTTTAATGTTGTTTTTAATTATTTTTGTTCTAAGATGTAGAGTGAACAATAATCCATTTATTTTATTTTTTTTACATATTTGTGTGATTTGTTATTTAGGTTTACACAAGGTTAAAAGTAATAGGAAAACACACCATATGAACACTTTTCCAACGGTTTCTTTGTTGTATTTCTTGCCTTTTTAAAATGCATTGTTACATTGTAGTTTCTGAATTGGTTTCTTATTAAGTTGTGGTGTAAAGCATGTGGTAAATGTCCTTGGGTTATCTTGAGCACTGATTAATCTGGGTGTTGGTTTATTGCTTAAATTCAGTAGATAAAACTGTCTAAAAATGTTTCTGTATCTGGCAGTGTGGGGTAATCTGGTTTTAATATTTTAAATATATATATTTCAACAACCAGCTGAATCAAACTAGAATAATGATGCAGTCACAGCTAAACAAAACTGAGGTGCTTATCGGATTTGTCTTGTGTGTGAAGATGGTTTAAGTGGATGCATTTGTTTGTATAAATGAATTTTAGTAAACTGAATTATTTCCATTTGCTGGCAGTGTGAGCAGTCCCACCTGATGCGAGATTATGAGGAGGCACAGGAGCGAAATATGCTACGCTATGAAGAGCGAATCACTGAGCTGCACAGCATCATCGCCGAGCTCAACAAGAAGATCGACCAGCTGCAGGGTACAACCATCAGGTCAGATAACAACACCACAAGCTCAGATAACACAAGGAAGTTAGAGTTCTGGATTAGACATGGATTAGATTACACTTTATTGATCCCAGGGGGAAATTCTTGTAAGATCTAAAGCTTCAGAAATGAATCTTGATTATACTTTGTAAACCTGCAGAGATTTTAGCACTTCTGGACATGACATGATATTTTAAATCTTGGTGCTGAGTTAACACAGTTATGGTACTTGTCTTTTGTTTTTGTTTTTTTTTACTTTTTCATTTAATAAGATGTGAAGAGACTTTTTATGAAGATGGTGTGAATGCAACATTTCCCCCATTAAAAGACTGAACAGAAGCATTGTGGCAGATCATATTGCACTTTAGTAAAGAGCAGTAACTTAAGTTTATAAATTTAACTATAAATTTAAATGAACCATCATATTTAATATTTAACTACATTTTTATTGATTTGTGGCATATATTTTTCTATTGTTTATTGATGTTGTTTTATTGAATTGTTTATAGCAGAATCTTACAACTCGCCTCAAGTGTGACCCCTCTGGTGGGCCTACAGGGGCCCACTGCTTGTTCCATAACTCCTCAAATCAGTAAAATTACAGAGTAGAGAAGTAAAAGAATCTGTCCCACATGATTAAATTTTACAAATATACACACTTTATTCAATGTCAGACATTCAATCATAATAGAAATTGAATGATGAAAATAAATGTATTTATAAAACTCCAAGATAGCAACCAGTCGAAAAGTACACACCCATTTGTTTGCATAAATAATAGCACCCACTGCTCAAAGTATGCTGACATTTATGTCTGTACCTTGTACCTTTCAATATCTGTCATAGTCCTTCATTCAAAAAAACAAGGTAAACTGGCTAAACATATCTTATCTGTGGTGTTATCCATGTTGTTTTCCATACCGGTCATCTGGCACTGCCATAGGGAAACGCTTGGCTGCAGTTGAAATCTGTGTCCGACTTCCGCAGAACTTGCGTTGAATCTTCTTGTTGATAAAGCCGCTATCTCGGAAGTTTCAAATCTATAAGCAGAAGAGGGTTATTGGCGTGAGAATCTAAAAATAAGTTTTCGCTGAACAGGAACTGTCCAGTTCAAGGGTTGTTTTACTGGCATAAACAGCACTTGTAGTAATTTGCTTGTGTTTGGTTAACATCTCGCGACTATCTTGACTAAAAACAAGCCCTGGTTTATGATTCTAGGACAGGTGGTTTCTGAGGTAAAAGTATTTTAAACGAGCAGTGGGCCCACTGGCGTGCTTGACAAGAGGCTTTAAGCGGAGTTTTTATGGGGTGGCACGGTGGCTCAGTAGGAAACCCTTCCTATACTTGTAGTGTTGAAGGTTTGAATCCTGCCCTCGCCTTTTGCATGGCTATTCTCCCAGTTTTGTGCAGGTTTCCTTCATCTACCCTGGTATTCTCCCTCCGTCCAGTTTGTATATTGCACCTGGCATCCCTTCCACAGTGTCCTCCTGCTGTGTACCCTGCACTTATAGAGTTCTGCTTCAGTACAGTATATTATATACCACAAGGCATACATGAGGATGTGCATCAGGTTTTGAATATTCTAATGAAAGATTGTGTCTTTTCAGGAATGTGACCCTTCATCCGTTGTTTTTTTCAGGGAGGAAGATGAGTTCTCTGAGCTTCGTTCTGAGCTGAGCCACAGCCAGCCAGAAGTGAATGAGGATGGACACAGTGTGGACCTGGACCAGGACCAGAGCTCTGTCTCTGTGCCTGAGAACCAGTCTACCTTAGTCACTGCAGATATGGGTGAGATCTTTAGTGCGATATTAATAGATGATTTTGATAAGTTGCCTACCCACAGTAGGCAAGGCAGTGTAAAGAATCGACTGTATTTCAGCAACTATTTTTTTTTTTTTTACTATATCTTAGCAAACAAGAGGACGCAGTTTGCTTTCTGTTTGAACAAGTATTAGAACAGCTAGGAGGCCTAAACATGCTGTGAAAGTTGGTGCTGTACACTGTGGTTCCAACATCCCTGAAACACCTTCTGGGGACTTCCGTGCATTAGTGCTTAGAACTTACAAAGAATTGTGTGACGACACTCTTTGTTAATGAGGACAATAACAAGACTCGTTAAAGCTAACTGGAATGCACCCTCACAGCATACCGCTCACACCATGTTTTACTGTGGGGTTGGTGATCTCTGGGTGATGTGCAGTGATGTGACATGTGTTTGATGTGTCTTCCACATACATGGCTTTTGGACAACTGCCAACTGGGTTTTTTATGGCTTCTTTCAGCAATGTTTACTGAAGTGTACAACTTCTCTGACCTGAGGTGTGGCTCTTTCCAACTCTTCCTTCTTTGCGTCTCTGATCAATGCTCTCCTCGCCTGAGTTTAGGTGGGCGGACTTATCTTAGCACGTTTGTTAGGTCAAACTTTTTCCATTTTCCAAATATGGATTTAGTGGTGCTCCATGAGATGTTCAAGGCTTGGGATATTTCATTATAACCTATCCCTGATTTGGACAAAAGAGGAAGCTGTCTGAAAGGGATGTCCGGGTTCTAACAGGACTGTATCCAAAAAATATAAAACCGTAACTGGCCAACTCACTGCAGAGTTAAATGTGCACCTTGACGCTCCTGTTTCTATAGCCAAACCTTTGGTCACTTGTGCCAATGCCGAACATCGGCTTCAATGGTGCCAGTAGCGCAACTCTTAGGCTGTGGACATGAGACACATGTATTGTTCTCTGATGTCCACCTTCACTGTTTTTCGCACATCCGGGAGACATACAGTGTGGAGAAGCCCCAAAGAGGCTTACCACCCGCCCTGTGCAGCACGGGGGTGATCAGTGATGGTTTGGGCTGCAATAACATAGCATTCCATAGGCCACTACTTGTTCTGTGTGTCTGGACGCGTCACCGCCAAAGACTGCTGAACCATTCTGGAGGACCATGTTTGCCCAGTGGTTCAAACAATTGTACCCTGAAGGTGGTGCCAAGTATCGGGATGATAATGCACCAGTACTCCCAGTAATTCTGGTGACAGAGTGGTTTGATGAACATGAAAATGAAGCTGAACATCTCCCATGGCCTGCACAAGCACCATATCTGAATATTAATGAGCCAGTTTGGGGTGCTTTGGAGGAGCAAATCAGCAAACGTTTTCCTCCACCAACGTCACGTAGTAACCTGGCCACTGTTCTGCAAGAGGAATGACTCACAAACCCTCTGGCCGCTGTGCATGGCTTGTATCTGTCATTCCCCAGACGATCTGATGCTGTTTTGACCGCAAAAGGAGAACCTACACCATACTAATTCATTGTTTTGGTCCTAAAACCAGGGGTTTATTTCATTGTCCAAACTCCTTTATACTTTTTATACACCCATAATATACATAACGCCAGTGTTAAATAAGTTATATGTGTGTGTGTGTGTGTGGTCCAAATGTCCCCACAAAAAAAAAAAACTTTTTTGACCATGATGAACACATGTTTTTTGAGGTCTCTCTCTCTCCTCTTGAAGTTTGTGATATAGTTTTCTCACCAGTAATATTAGTATTAGTATTATTATTAGAAGGTGTTGTAGATTAGTGTTGTACCGCAACCCTTTTATGATCTGCTAAAGTAGGAGTAAACAAGGGACACAGCAGTTCTGACTTTCCAATAAGGTGTTTAGCTGCCTAATGCATCAACATAATGAGCTCTTTATAACTTGCTTTTACCTGCGTACTATTTAGAGAATGCCTGCTGGAACCTGTGAGGTTTATATAGTAGTTATGTGATGTGATCATCAGGAGGACCGTTGTCCATTCACATCACTGTGAAGGTCCAAGGCCTGACTTGGTGCACCGATGGCTTTTTATCACAGATACCTGCAGTGACCTGAACTCGGAGCTGCAGCGGGTTCTCACAGGCCTGGAGCGTGTCGTGTGTCGCAAGAAAAGCACATGCAACCTCTCGGTAGCCGAAGTGGATCGTCACATCGAGCAGCTGACGACAGCCAGCGAACACTGTGACCTAGTCATTAAGGTAATGATATGAATGAGTCTATTATGCCAACTCTACGTGTGTTTTTATTTATTTTTACATTTTCATTTTACGTAACGGCGAGCTTTATCAACCTCCCATGCTGGTGATGCATACGAGAGGTTTGGCATCATTTGTTTTTTTTCTGCAGAACAATGTTGGAATTATCTGTACTTTTACATTTAACGACAAAGCCTTCCATGGAGAGAAAGGAGCTCTGATCCTTTTTCTGTAAAAGGTATTTAAGTTTAGAGCATATTTCTCACCATGCAGAAAAGATCCATGATAGTCTGTAGGCTAAAATATTTGGGTACTTAGAATTATTTGGTTGATCTTCAGATGATCTTAAGATGTAGCCCCTGGGCCACTAGCAGATAAATGTTCCGAAAGAGTCAGTGATCCACCAGTGTATTTTACTGTAGTTATCAGGTGCCTTTTTTTGTATGCAGTGCTGTTTTGATGCCAAACAAGCCTGTGGTCAGTACAGCCAAGCAGTACAATTTTAGTCTGATTTCACTGCCTCACGTGATTCTGAGATTGAAGCACTACAGTAAGGGGTTCATTTGTTAGTGACTCTGCTTTTTCAAGGTTTCTAGAAAGAAACACCTCATAATTAGTACTGCAATAATAAACCTAAAATATATACATTTTGAATTAATAAAAGGTTTATTTGAATCTACCTGAATGAATCCGTGGCCTTGGTTTTGTCCCCCTGAGACTGTGGAGGAGATCGAGGGAGCCCTAGGGGGAGATCTTTACCCCAGCCTTGCGGAGGAGCGTCTTCACTGGGAGAGGGAGCTGAAGGCCCTGAGGGATGAGAAGGAGACCCTGACCGCTGTGCTGTGCAGCAAGGAAGATGACCTGAACCGCACCAAGGCGACCGTCAGTGCCGTCCGGGAGGAGCGGGACCGTTTGAGGAGGCGGGTGAGGAGATTCAGCAGAGCGACAGCTGCTTTAAGGCTCTGCTGTGATGTTGCCTTCGTAGAGAAATGGCATCCCTCCATTTGATAAGAAGCGATATCGGTGACATATGTTCAGTGTGGGAACAACCTGGAGTCAATAAGCTTGGCTTAAGACATAAGCGGAACTGTAATAAAAGGCATCACATGAATCGATCTAACGTTGCGTGGATTAATCTGCCAGTGACAGATATTTTTGAAGGATTTGTCCCTCTCATCCGCTAAGGGTCTCTGAATCAGCGAGTCAGGCGGTTGAGGTGTTGTATGATGTTGCAGGTTCGGGAGCTGCAGACCCGTCTACAGAGTGTCCAGCTGACAGGTTCCTCCAGTCCCGGGAGGCTTACCCAGACCAGTCGGCCCATTAACCCCAGTACGGGTGAGCTCAGCACCAGCAGCAGCAGCAATGATATCCCTGTGGCCAAGGTGAGCACCAGACGGATGCGTCATGCTTGAGAGTGAATGTGGTTCATTAGCTGCACGCCAGCTCACATGCAGAAAACCAACCGAAGTTTATCTTGCTGCTTGGGATTGAAGGTGTTTCAATAGACTGTACACTTTGGTCCAGCTAGTGAGAAGTCTGTCTGATTTTAATTTTTTAAACTATTATTATTATTGTAGTTAGTTTAGTTTTTTGTGAGCATTACCCCCTCATACCTCAGTGTGGGGGTTAAAATCGCGCCTGTCTGTCTTCCGTGTGTTACCTGGGACAGGCTGCAGGCGGTGCTATGGAGGAGGGAGGAGGGATGCATGGGTGGATTTGGATGAGAAACTGAGATTTGTGTTTTGGCTACTTTTCCACAGGTAGCAGAACGGGTCAAATTGTCCAAAACCAGGTCCGAATCGTTATCCATAGAGAGGCCTGTTCTGGGCTCAGAGATCAGCAGCATTGGGGTGAGTGGGGACTCTGACATGGTCGCAGGGCTGAAAGAAGCATGGATGATTAATACCCTTTGTGCTTGTTTGTCAGAGGGGACTTTGGGCTTTGCCGGTGTTTCTGGTCAGGCTGCAACAACTGCAGTCAAGCCCATTCTTATAACCGAAAGGGTGACAGAGCAATGGGGATGTATCTGGCCTGTTTTTAGAACCAGGAAGATCCTATCAGTACCTTTCATAGCACATAATATATTTGTAAAACAATCATTCTTTCAGTTCATCAGTACATGTTCACCAATGTGCCAAAAATCAAGACCACCCCCCAGGCAAAACAAATAATGTTGACTGTCTCGTAAAAATACAGTGTGTCACAGTCTGGGATATATTACACAATAACAGTGTAATATACAGTCATCTGAGTGACTTTGACAAGGCCCAAATCATTATGGGCATCTTGTGCCTTGTGGGGCGCTCATGATCAGCTGTGGTGAGTGACCACCGAGAATGGTCCAAGGAGTCAGTCCTTGGGTCGCTGTCAGTAGATTGTGGCTTTTCTCTCCTTGGGCCACTGTCAGTAAGCTCTCACCACGGTTGACAGTGAGCACCACCTAAGACTTGCCATTTGTTATGACCCAGCCTTTTGCCCTTAACAATCTGGCCCTAATCAATGTCACTCAGATCTTTATTCCTGGCGATTTCCTCTGCATTCAACAAGTTTACCACGACTACCGAATATTAGCTTAACAGCTAATATATCCCAGACCTTGACATGCGCCATTTTACAAGATAGTCAACATTATTCATGTCACGTGGAGGTGGTCATGATGTTTTGTCTCATTGGTATGTGTGCATATATACCACCCAGGTGTCCAGCAACATAGCAGAGCACTTGGCTCACTCGTTACAAGACTGTTCGAATATCCAGGAGATCTTCCAGACCCTTTATTCTCACGGCTCTGCCATCTCTGAGAGCAAGATCCGTGAGTTTGAGGTGGAGACAGAGAGGCTGAATAGGTGAGTCTGCAGCACATTACTGAATGATGTGAATAAGTATTTAGTTTATGGTTTAGTTTCGTTACGCTACCTTTAGTGTGTGTGTGTGTGTGTGTGTGTGTGTGTGTGTGTGTGTGTGCGCGCGCGCCCTTTGAAAGAGTGCCATGCTATCTTGGTCGATTCCTGGCTCATGCCCCATGTTTTCTGAGATGACTTGCAGAACCAGACCTTGCTTTGGCCCAGAACCTGTAGAAAATGTGGAAATGAATGAATATGTAGACTATATACCATTTTTATTGTGGATTTGTGTTTGGGTTTTATTACAAAAAAATCCAAATCCAAAAACGTTGAAGAACATTTGCATATTTATAAATATATAATTATAATAACAGTGAGGTATTAAGTTATCAAGAATTACAGTATGTTCAGTTTATTCTCATTAGTGATTTAGTTAGTGATTCAGAGGATTTTTCATGGTAACTGAAGATATCTAGTTCTTTTTTTTGATAAATCAATGTGTAACTTTTTTATTGTATTTCCAGTCGAATTGAGCATTTAAAATCCCAGAATGACTTGCTGACAATCACACTGGAGGAGTGTAAGAGCAATGCTGAGCGGATGAGTATGCTGGTGGGGAAGTACGAGTCCAACGCCACAGCCCTGAGGCTGGCTTTGCAGTACAGGTCAGTCTGAAACCCGTATACAGTACTTTACAGTTTATATCAGCCACCTGATGGGGTATTTCCATTGTGGAAGTATTCATGCTTTTCAAACACTGGAATATTGTTTACATGTATTTATTGAATCAGCCTTCCGTATTCCAGAACCTTCCTGGAATGGTTAGTTTTCTCACGTTGGTCTTAGAAATCAGTTGAGTCATTTCTGCTTATCTGAGTATAAATATCTATTTTGTATCCTTTACTGTAAACAGTGCAGATCTCCTGCCAGTTCTCTCACTCCCTGTCTCTCTGAATCTCAATGTCGGCGAGAATAGTCTGTAAAATTACTCGCCTCAGAAAATGGGTAAATGGCAACAGGTTTTGCTATTTGTGAAAATTAGAAAATCTGTGAATGTGCAATATTTGTCTGTCTTAATTGTTTTGTACCTGACTCATTCCATATCAAAACACCCAGTTTGACAACAAAATTCCAGGTCACCCTCTCAGACTCCCCTGAAATAATTTACAGGTGCTCCTATACCAAGCTTATGGAGAAATCCCAAATATTTGGTCTTTCTCTTTAATAATTTGACACTACAGCCTTTTGAGATTTTAATTAGTTTCATGCATTTCGTTGACTCTGTATTTCAGACCAACTTCCAACATTCATAGCTCTTTTGATATGGCATCTACAGCTTTGAAAAATTGTGTCTACGGCTAACTTTGCCCGTAGAATTCAAAAATGTAGATCAGGTGTATCCTAAATACTGCTTCTCCTAGAAGGCTCTGAAAATGGCAGAAAATTCAAAAGATGTGTGTGTAAATGATGTTCCCCACAATGTAATAAAAACCTGTTTTTTGACATTGTGGGGGGGGGGGGGGGGGCTTTTTTCAGGTCCCCACAAAGATCTGTGAATGAAATCAAAAAGTAAAAAAAAAAAAGTCTTGTATTTTGTTTCGTTACTTATAGTTAAGGTTAGGGCTGGGTAGGGGTTAAGATTGTCATGATGGGATTAGAGTCTTCCCCAAAGAAATGAATGGAGGGTCCCCACAAACCTGTGTGTGTGTGTGTGTGTGTGTGTGTGTGTGTGTGTGTGTTCCTGTGGTCTGAGGGAAATGTCCTGTTCTTTTGCAGTGAGCAGTGTATCGAGGCCTATGAGCTGCTTCTTGCCCTGGCAGAGAGTGAGCAGAGTGTGGTCCTTGGCCAGTTCAGAGCCGCTGGTGTAAGCACTGCTGGTGAGTGACAGTGACTTGTAGCTTCACCTGCACTGCACACGCTTTGCAGACGCCTGGCTAATATCCGCTTTGCTTATCAAGTGCACCAAGCTAAAGTGACAAAATATCAGGTTTGTTCTTTCAGACGCTAACTGTTTTTTAATTTTATTTAAAGCAGAATTTTGTTACTAGAAAGCTTTTGTACTGGGAAAAACTCAGAGCTAAATGGCCCATTGACCAGAAACATCTCATTTCTCATTATCTTTTTGGTGTCAGATGTTCATTTTAATCGTACTTTATCATACAGATATTCACATTGACACATTTTAAGAACATGTTTTTTTTACTCATAAATAACATCAGTTCTACTGGTGTTCATCTTGCACCCTGTGAATGTGGCCTCAACTCCCTGTACCACTTTCTACCTCCCAGTAGACCCTTCCAGCGAGGAGAGCATCACCCAGATTTTGAAACGGGCTCATGACAGCCGGCGGACAGCAGAGAACGCTGCCAAGGATCTGCTGGCCAGGCTGGATGGGAGCTGTTTGGGCACCTTCGCTGTGTCTGGCTGTAGCATGCAGCCTTGGGAGAGCCTGTCCTCCAACAGCCACACCAGGTCAGCAGATACACACCAGCATGTCAGACCTTCTGCTTATTTTAGCCTACTTGCTAGGTGCAGTAGTAATTCGTTTTCCATTCGTAATGTAATAAAAGCCGGTAATATAACTTACCAGTAATGTACTAAAATTTCTGAATCGAAAACGTATTACATGTATTGACTTTTATTACATTAAGAATGAAAGTTATTACATTAATGGTGGTCAGTACATTACTGGCTGCTACAACTAAGGAATAGTGGGTTTGTCTTGGCTAGCTATTGTTTTACTCTGTAACTGATTAACTACCCTGTAGGCAAAATCAGCATTTTACACAATAATGTGAGGAGTCAAGCTGATAAAAAAAATTTGAGAAAATGGATATGTTACGGTAATGAGTTTGTGACTCATTTGCTTTGTTTCCACCAACGTGGTGCTGGTGCTATTGCGTACATATTTTATGTGCATTTGCGTGCATTCATGTGCATTTTAACCTTTATATGCTAATTCGTACTTCATTTGCGGTATAGAGGTTAAAATGCATGATAATTTCTTGCCATATCAGCACAAATGCACATAAAATATGTACGCATTCACGCTATTACAACAATCGATTGCCGCACGTATCGCTTCTAAAGGTGAATGCGTACTTGCGTACCAGTTATGTCAATCCCTGACTATATTGGCTTATAAATCTTAAACAATAAGAAAATGAGAAACTTCGGTAAACAGTTGATGATGAAAGGCTGATGTGTGCTATCAAGCAATTATCACATCACAGAAATGAACACAGTTCCAACCAGCCACTTGGTAGTCCTTTCAGAACGGCTAACCTTTGTCCAACCAGTGCACAGCCATTTGAGTTGGCGGAGCAGCCACATATATTGTTTTGGTAATAAACGTGTCATGGGAGAGATTAGCGCTCGCTCAAAGAAAGTGACGGCTCAGCAGCTACAACACGTTTTTATAAAGGTGTTATTGTGGTTAAGCAAGGTAAAATGACGCCAGTGGTATGGTGGTACTGTATATGGTAAATGGTGCAGAAAACTTGTAGCAACTAAAACTGGAAAACTACAAAATTATTAAGTTATTTCACCACTTGAAGCAGTGCCATCTATTAGAACACGCAGTATGTGAGTGCGTACGGTCACAGACACCAGCAATTAGGGAACCCCCCCTGGTCCCCCATGATAAAATATACCAAGGGGGCAATCAGGAAATACAAAATATGGGACAAATCGCATCCTGTTGTCATTTCTTAAATATCATTGTGATCTGTTTGTATGTGTTTACCATATGCAGCACAACTAGTTCAACGGCCAGCAGCTGCGATACAGACTTTAGCAAGGAGGACGAGCAGCGCCTGAAAGATTACGTCCAGCAGCTGAAGAATGACCGGGCAGCGGTGAAGCTGACCATGTTGGAGCTGGAGAGTGTTCACATCGACCCCCTAAGCCACGACGTCAAGCCCCGCGGAGACTCACAGAGGCTGGACTTGGAGAATGCTGTGCTAATGCAGGAGCTTATGGCCATGAAGGTGAGATTCCTGACTGAGGGAGCAGCTTGTGGCAGTGAAGGAGATCTCCAGCATGACTGCACAGCACACATCACAGGAGTGAAGTCCCATAAAGGAAAGAAGAAACCCTTCATTAATGAGAAACACATATATTGTTCACAGACACACACATAAATTTAGAAATAAGTGAAACAAAAAATGTTTCATTTTGATTACAAACCAAAGCAATTTGTTGTTCTTAAAAAATTTAGAACTTCCATGTTTCTTATTTCAATATTGTCACATCAGAACAGAGGGAAATGCATGCAAGATGATTGTTAGTTTACTAAGTGATGTGACAGACAGAAGATAAGCAGCACGAGCTGGTGGGCATTCATAAGTGGGCAAAGCTGTGGTTGTGGTCGAGATACAGGCAAGGGTCAATTCCAGCAACCTGAGGCAAGTTACAGAAGGGGCGGACAAAAGTCAGATCAGGTCCAAAAGAAGGAAATCAGCAACCAGATCTAAATCACTAGGCAAGAACTGTGAACAAGGCAAGAATGAAAACCATGATAAGAAGAAAACAGTATGAAACTGCTCAGAGGTAGACTAGCTAACAATCTCACAAGAAAGTAAGGAAAGTGATGAATCTAGCAGATGCAAACAATTGAATGAGCAGGGTAATTCCAAAACTGAACAGCCGTGAATCTCTGAAAACAGGAAGACGAGAGTAAGACATTCTGGGTACTGTAGTCTGTGACGCCTGGCGTGTGGCAAATATATGTGATAGTAACGCATGTGACCTACGTGATATTTTCTAGTAGCAATTGCTGTTACATTTTTAATGTATTTTGAAACTTGTATGACTACTGTTCAAAGAATATTGATTCACTTAGACTGCAACATATTCCTTGCACAATTTCATTCATTAATACTGGAACTATGAGGCTGGGTAATACAATGTTTGTTGGGAAATTTAGTGTGACACATAGCTGCCACAGTGTTTTTAATAATTCTATGCTGTATGTGTACATCAGAGGCAGTATGTCCTAAAGGAAGTTTAGCTATGAGCGTTTGACAGTGTTTTTAATGATATACATGTGTACATCAGAGGCAGTGTGTCCTTAAGGAAGTTTGAGTATAATTGTTTGACAGTGTTTTTAATCCCATAGTTTTTTTTTTCTTCAAAAAATACTTTTAATATTAAATATGTAGTATGCACTTACACTAACAAAATTTAAATAACAGTAATATATATTGTGTGGTTTTATTTGATTACAGTTATTTTCAGTATTGTTTATATATTTTTTGCTTATGTGGCATCTAAAAATATTACCTTTTTATTGTTCACAGCCAACTTCCGAATAACCAAAACCACAGATGTTAAATTCAGCAGTTTGGAGGGGCAACTGTATATTTGTGCATCAGAGGCCTTAGGAAAGTTTGGCTATGAGCATTTGACCACGTTTGGCTGAGTGACTGTAGCCTCCTTTATCTTCAGGAGGAGATGGCAGAGCTGAAGGCCCAGCTGTATCTGCTGGAAAAAGAGAAGAAAGCCTTGGAACTGAAGCTGAGCACCAGGGAGGCCCAGGAGCAGGCTTATCTGGTGCACATTGAGCATCTGAAATCTGAGGTGGAGGAGCATCAGGAACAGAGGAAGAGGTCCCTCAGCTCCACAGGCAGTAGCTCTGGGGGAAAGGTATGTTTGTCCATCCATGCACATTAGAAATATATATTTTATTGAATAACATTTTGATTCTTATGTATGCATAGTAAGACAAGGAAGGATCAATAGGGTGTATGATGATGGTTTATGGTTCTGGGTGTGAGGTGAGTCAGCCACAACATGCTCGGAGATTCATTCAGGTATCGTGTTGCTGTGGCCTTGTCACCTCAGGGCTGTCGGTGCTTCTCCTCCCCGCATCTCTGCATGTGTGCAGTTTGTATGGTCTCCTTGTGTTTCCCCCCACAGTCCAAAACCTCACATATACAGGAAATCATCTCCGAGCTGCCCTCAGTGTGTGATTGTACAGGTTGGGCTGAAGTTGCATCCCCTGCAGAGCTTTACACCTGTGCTTCCTCAGAAATATTTCTGACTTTCCGTAACCGTACTGCGAATAAACATTTATGGGAAGTAAATAGATGATTTATGGGTTGTTGCATTTGAGCATGTGCTTTTTTTTTGGTTTTCCCCCAAGGACTGTCCAGAAGGCAGCTCTCCCGCTGTGACTCCGACTGATCTAAGGACTCTTACTGATGGCGAACTGGCTGCTGAACTCACCAGCACACTCCGACGGTGAGTGAGTCCTCTGCAGTAACAATCTGAGTTTGTCAGCATCAAAGCTCGTTGATAACGGCCTTGCGAGGCCAGATTTAGGGTGGCGGTTACCAGCAGTCACACATGGATGACTAACCTCAGCTAGGTGTGCATGTTTGGTTGCTTGTGCCGCTTTGATCTCATGTGCTGGTTTTCTCTGTGAAATTCAGGGAGAAGAAGTTGAAGAGTCGAGTGCAAGAGCTGGTGGCAGCTTTAGAGAGACTCACTAAAAGCAGTGAGATCCGACACCAGCAGTCCGCTGAGTTTGTTAATGACCTGAAGAGAGCCAACAGGTGAGGAAGTATAGAGTGGAACAAGATATTAGGCTATTGAATTACCCTGGAGAAACCACAGCCACAAAACTTTAATTGTGGTTACTGTACGTCAGCCACAGATGTTCTTGTCTGCTCAGTATGCTCCCGAACAATGCCATAAGATTAATTTGTAAGGCCAGAGTGGGCCACTGGTTTAGGGAGGTCTGTGTGTCTCATGGCTGGGAATTGCTTATTTTCGGTAGCAACCTGGTATCAGCTTATGAAAAAGCCAAGAAGAAACATCAAAACAAGTTGAAGAAGCTGGAGTCTCAGATGATGGCCATGGTGGAGCGTCACGAGACACAGGTGCGCATGCTGAAGCAGCGCATCGCCCTGCTGGAGGAGGAGAACTCGCGCCCCCACACCAACGAGACGTCACTCTGATGGGGGGGGCGATCTCAGGCCCTGTGCTGGTCGGCCATCAGACTGTGGCCCTCAGGGTCGGTGCTGGGGGTCCGAGGTGGAATGCACCCCCCCCTGTCTCCTGCAAAATGATCTCAGTGTCAGGGAACACACAGACAGAATGGAGACACACATACAATGGACACCAAAACACATGTTATGACCAAATAAAGGCATATATGACCAAAAAAGGCGTACATGTGGACACCTTCCAGCAGAATACACACATGCAAAATCCATATGCACTAGAAGGAGCTTGGATGTCACACGTTTGAGATATTCTTATCCACATACCCAAAGTAAAAAATACAGTATTGGAATCCATACTGTGAATTTCACAGCAATAGCAAATGCAAATTCACTGTGGCTGTAGTAATGACTGGACATTACCTAATGAAGATAAACATTCTTGTCTATTTATGTAAGAGGCGGTGCCTAAAATCACCCTTTACTCTTTTTATATACATGTGCATTAAAAATTTATATGATCGTATAAATAAAAGCAATCAGGCATACAATGCTATGTTTTATGGTGAACACTGCAATGCAGAGCAATATCATTTAATACTGGTTCAGCATTATTTTGACCAAGTTTATTTTTTGTGACTATCAGCTGAAATTAATCCTGAATTAAAAGAACAATGACCTTGTGACCTACATGATGTTAAAATATCAATTCAAAATTTACATTGAATATCCATCCATCTATCCATCCATCCATCCACACATCTTCAAACATCTTTTCCTGGTGACAGTCATAATGACAGCACATGTCGCAAGTCATTCCAGACCTTTCCTTTGAAGCCCACAGGTTCTTCGTTCTTTGAAGTTCCAAGCCATCTGGGAGATATTTCCCCTGCAGTGGGTTCTGGGTCTGCTCCAAGGCCTGCCCTCCCTGGGACATGTCCTCAAACAGGTGGCATCCTTGTGAGATGCCTGAACCTCCTCAGCTGAATCATCTGGATCAAAAACAGCAGCATGTCTCCTTCCTACCATGTCTCTGAACTTCTCGCCGTTACTGAGAGTGAACTCTCAGTGTTGTGGCAACCTCGTTTCTGTTTTGTTCCTTCGGTAATTAACTAGTAACTCCCCAGAAAACCCTGTGCCCTTCCTGACGGCATTGCCTTCACTCCCCACTGTGGATCAGTAATGTTACTGCAGCAGTGCAGCTACTGAGACCATCTGTCTGTCAGACTCATGTTCTCTTTCACTCTCCCTCATGAGCAAGATCTCAGATTACTTCAGATCCTTCTCTGAGTGCAGATTCTCTCTTTTCCAAGAGACTCCAACGTTCCATATGCAACACAATGGTAAATGACTCGGTACCAAGTGTGTGGAAACATTTTTACTATATGCATATGGGAGCTGAACGGCACACAGTAGCAGGGAGGGAGAACAGTAGGTCTCCTCTTCACAGCCAGAGCAGAATCAACATTGTTTTGAATTCAAGTCTTCTCTTAAAAAAAAAAAAAAAAACCTATTGAAAATTATTTCTTCTTCGTTTGTATATAACTTTTCTCTTTGAAGGAATTTATAACCTTATATTTGTATATATTTTGAATAGTCTTATTTTGACATATTAAATTGTATAAATGTGAAATGCTGCAATTCAGAAAACCTGTAAATAAATCCAGTTTAAAGATTGTTTGGAAGATGCCTTAAGTTCCATTTATGTGCTTTTACTTACATTTTTGAAATTCAGATTGTTTTTCCTCACCAAAGTAAAGAGACGAGGAATTTTGAGAGATTATTATGTTTATCATCCAAAACTGTCTTTTATTTGACAAAAGGGGCACAGGACTGGTACTTCGCCTTGAAGTGAAAGTGAAGACGTGAAGTGAAATTTGTCATCCCACCCATATGCAAGTTCAGCATATAGTGGAACGAAACAATGTTCCCTGATGCACCGTATACAGTATAGACTACAGGGCAGTTACATGCAACAAAGTCAAGATCTTGGAACCAAGAAAAAGAACACTCCACCCTTGTGTGTTGATTCGTCTGGTTATTTTAGGGTTCGTTTGCAAACTAGCATTCTACGTCATGAAGTGACAGAACTGAAATTCAACTCTGTATGCAATATGGAAAGCAATTGAATTTTTTCCTGGCAATCCAGGTAACACTTCTTTTGCCCATTGTAAGATATATGTAGTTTGTTGCACCTGTGTTTGCTGTATAGTAATTTCAATTTTGAATACATAATCATATATCCATGTTCTGCTGTACTTAATTAAATTTTTGTTATATGATAGATATCCTGTGGATCATCTTTAGTTTTTCAGTTTATGGAAAATATTCTGTAACTGCTTTCCAACGTTTTTTCTAATTATTGCATCCAAATATTGCTAAGTGCTGCATTAGTAGTTCGATAATTTTACTTCTTATACACACCTGAAAAGTGAACTGTTGTATTAAATACAACAAAAACAATATTAAGAATTTTTCGCCATTTTGTGAAGTTTTAAACAATAACAGGGAATATTGCTTGAGGCTATGCAATTAAGACCATGCATTTAAAAGAAAATTTACAGTATCAGCTGTTTGCAAGCTAGAGAGCACTTTTAAATACAACTGTATGTAGTTGTAAACATATACTGTAAACATTTCAGGATTTGTGTTTTTCATTACTATACAGTCTCAATCTGTAGTTTTATCAAAATCAGAATTTTGCTTGAGCCAAAAAGTTTTATGTTTAGGAATGTGTATTGTCTGTTTACCTTAACACAATATGGCAGTATATTAATGGTTTCATTTCACCAGGTTAATCCTTGTAATTTTAATTATGTTCTTGGTTTTGCCTTTGGCAGTGGGTCTGTATCAACAATCCTTCAAATATGTGTTGTTTGGAAGGGCTGCTTTTGTGTTTCTTACCTAATTTGCACATATATTTATTAATTGACAATCTAAGAAACCAAATACAAATGGTAATGCATTAGATTAACTGCACCTTCATAATGCATTCATTATACATCCATAGAACATTCAGTGCATCTTCATAATACATTCATAGAGCATTCATAAGCATTACGTAAGTTTACCTTAACATCCTAACGTACTGCTTTAATATACTTTAATAACAAACATTATATGATTATACAGTGATCATGTTTGTTGTTAATGTGTTAAGGCTGTTAAGGTATGTTAGGATGCTGCTTATAAATGTTCTATGAATGCATTATGAAGGTACGATTAATTTAAAGCGTTACCAGTTGTTTATAGCATATGTAAATAAAACAACAAATTACCTGTTTCTTGAAATTTGACAATTGCATATGCTGTACAAAGTTTGTGTGTGTTAAACTGTATTGTGGTTTATAAAATAAATGGAAGTTCAGGCCTTACTAGAGGCAGTCCCCAGGTTACGAACAAGATACCTTCCCTAAGTTTGTCTTAAGGTCGAATTTGTAGGTAAATCACAAAATAATACTACATAATAATGATAATAATAACAACAATAACAATAATAATGTTACAACTTGCTGTCACCTGTATATGTCTGTGTGTCTAATGGAAAGCAAGATAAAGAAAGATTCTTCCCACTGGAATTAATAAAGTATCACTAATAAGAGTAACTACATTCGGTGCTGTGTTGTACCTCAAGCCGACAAACTGCTGAAGCTGCACAATGTTTTCCTGAGCGTCTCAAAGCAGTGTGTGTGTTTTTTATTATGAATATATTATGAAAATTATATTTAATCCAAATGTTTAATAGAATAGACTGGCAGTCCATAAGCCAAACGTGCCTAACCAAGGAACCGCCTGTATTAGAGCATCGTCAGAGACGACTGGTAATGTTGCAGAAATGGAAGAACAACAAAAACACGCACTCCATGGGTACAACACCTTTACAACAATTATATATTTACGTATATGTTGTACGTAGGTACAACAGTTTATATTTACAATGTAAATGGACAGATACAATTAACAATTAACGCATAGTGGTAGCACAGCTAACTAATGACCCCTCAAAGCCAACACAGTCCCAAAAGCGTTTCCGTTGGGCGGTTGTAGCAGCTTCGTGCTGTCCTGCCGGTTCCCCCCCCCCCCCGTGATGCTCCTGGAGACACCACAGCTATTCTTTACTCGGCTCTTTCAGTGCTTCCAGCTCTGGGGGTGGACCAAACACCCCGCCACTCGCAGATCTCGCCAAACACATGCCCCTCAGAGTTTTGCCCGTCACTGCTGTGCAGTACTTCCGTGCCCAGAAGCGACAGAACTCAAAGAGCTTCCTGGCTGTGGTCACTGCATTCTGATAGGGAACTGCATACGCTTGTGGCCATTTGATAAAATAATCCATAGCCACAATCATGTGACAGTTCCTGACATCACTACAGGGAAAGGGACGTAAGATGTCCACCTCAACGCTCTCCATTGGCGTCCTGGTACAGTTGCAGCTGTGCTCGGGACTAATGGTTCAGACGCTACTAGGTGGTACAGAATAGCCAACAGAAGCTGTAATGATATGTTATTAACTAATTATGTTTTTAATTGTCAATTACGTGATGAAGTGTCTGTGATTATATGTGTATATGGTAGTGGAGTTACTTGGGAGACACTGTTTATCCACGGTAGTGTGTGCTTCACTCAAATAAATGTCTGCTCACACAAAGCAGGTGGGCATTTGAATTCTTTTAAACCCGTGATTGAAACATGGTAGCAGGAGTGTAGCTTTGTGCTGTGTCTGTATTCAGCAAAATGGATTCTTTGAAGCCACCAGACCATTCGAATTTCTGGGGAATGTGGACAATAATTGGTGTGGGTTCATGCAGCAGTTTTTGTCATATCTCACTACTCTTGGATTTGACACAAAGCCGGACATGCGGAAGATTGTGCTGTTTGGTAACTATTGCAGGACCACAAGTGGTTGAAGTTTATAAGGAGCGTGTGAAGACAAGTTTGATGACGTGCTTCAGAAGTTTGATGCTCATTGTTTGCAGAAAAAGAATGAAATGTATGAAAGCATGTTTTTCTCCTTGAACACAAGGTTTCTGACAATTGAAGCTTGGAGAGCAGGGCACTAAGTATTGTACTTTCAATGCAACTTTTGGCAGATATAGTATTTTTAAGAATGCCATTTGGGATTGTCTGCTTCTGAGATAATTCATAGAGCCACAGAACACGTCGTTGAAGGTCTTGAAGGAGCTCATTCAGTTCAGGAGCATAATGACTGACAAGTGTTACAAAATTTGGAAGAATGGACTCAAGCTTAACAAGAATAAATATCAGTTTGGTATTCAGGAAAGTATTTTCCTTGGAGACAAGCTGTCAGTTGGAGGTATTCAGCCGGACAACACAGTGAAGACAAAGTGAATTCCATTTTGAATATGGTGAGTCCAACAGAAAAAGCTGGAGTATTGCGTATCATGGGGATGATGAAGTTATTCCTAATTTGTCTGCAAAAACATCCTGTCTAAGAGAGCTTTTGCATAATAGTGATTTTGAATAGACAGCTTCACATAAGGAGTGGCAAAAGCTGAAAACAGTTTTGACTGCCTCACCTGTACTTGCATTTTTTCATCCAGACAAAAGGATCAAGGTTTCAGCAGATGCCTCCAAAGATGGATTAGGTGCAGTGTTGCTTCAGGCTGAGGGTGAGCACTGGAAACCTGTTGCGTTTGCATCCAGGACAATGACTGAATCGGAAAGCCGGTATGCTCGAATTGCAAAGGAGGGTTGGTCTGGAAAAAAATTGTAGTTTATGGTCTTCCTATGTTTACTGTGGCGATAGATTATTATCCATTGCTTGCCATCATTAAGAAAAATCTGAATAAGATGTCGTAGAGAATACAATGCTTAATGAAGAAGCTACAGAGGAATGATTTTAATTTGATTTATACACCAGGAAAGTATGTGGTGCTTGCAGACACTGTCTCTAGAGCACGGTGTCAGGATGGTGGATGTTCTACTGAGGAGACAGTTGACGTTCATGTCAATATGGTTTTTGCTTCTCTTCAGAAGCTTGCTTGTCAGATTTTAAATCAAAGCAAATTGTAGATGAAACTATTACCGAGCTGCAATGTGTTATTGAGAATATGGATAAAGGTTCATGTCCACTGTATTATCATATTCGAGGAGATTTAAGTGTAGTGTATGGAAAGTTGTTAAAGTAAAACAGAATTGTTATACCAAAAGCTAGCAAAAGTACCCATGGTACTAGCTGATTTGCCAATCATACAATGGCAGACAGCTGAAATGAATCTTTTTCAGATATTTCAGTTTTTCATAGTAATTTTCCGCTGCCATCAAGAACCAAGCTGTATTGTGATCTGACGGTTTTCCAATGTGAATTATCCAAGCCTTCCCGCACTGATATGGCCCTGCTTACTAGGTCAAAATGCTTGATATGTTTGGATTATCTGATGGGAAACAGGGCATATTCTATATTTTATTCATTATTAGTAGTATCGCACATCGCGATGTACCAGTGCATTCCCCATAACTTGAAAATTTCCAGCCTCTTACTTAAAAAAGTACTATGGAACAGTTGAATGGAATGTATTCATAATGCTAATTTATGCAAGAAAATGCTAATTCTGTTGCATCTGATAATACTATAGTATAAGATGGTGATTCTTACAGACTTGCTAGCAGGAATTAGCATACAGTAAATCATGATGTGCACTGTGTGAACAGTAAATAAGCATCTCTTCAGTGTTACGTCACTGTTGCTCTCCAAACCTGGCAATGTCTTTACTGAGTTGACTGTGTCCAGTTGTATGATGCTTTTCCACTGCCGTCAAGAACCAAGCCATACCTGATCAGTACTGTGAATTGGTGCCTTTCCATTGAAAAGTATGCAAGCCGTACCTGAGCTATACCCAAGCTGTAACCACATTAACATACCTCTGCCAAAAAAGACTGACCAAACTGAGCTGGTTGCGTTACCACTACCTGATTGGTCAAAATGCAATTATTAGTTGCATAATTATTAGTAGTATCGCACATCGCGGTACATTACCAAAAACTCAGAACTTGAAAATTTCCAGCCTCCTACTTAAAAAAACTACTTCAGAACAACTTAACAGAATGGATTCGTAATGCAAATTTACACAATCAAATGCTAATTCTGCTAGCTGTTGATACTTGCATAACATGGCGATTCTCACAGATGTACTAGTGGAAATTAGTACACAGTAATAATAATAATAATAATAATAATAATAATAATAATAATTGCACATAGTAAATCATCATGTATGCTGTGTGGACAGTAAATAGGCATCTCCTTTGTTTTCGTCACTGACGCTCTCCAAACTTGGAAACGCTTTTACAGGGTCAACCCTTCTGCAGTGGAAACCCAAAGCGAGCCAACACCGCGCTCTCTTGGACGTGCGGCTTGGGTGTGGGACGCTTGTTGTGTGCCAGGGGGTAAGCGCCATTACTAAGGGATGGGCTGTTGAAGTGTGATAGGCTGAATGTATGATGTAGGACAACAGTTTACTGTCAGTGTCGAAGACCTCTGACTTTATGCGACATTTGCATGTGTGGGCCTGCCCACAGAAAACCTACATGGGGCTCCAAAGGGTTGTGTGCACCACATGGGCTACTTCACATCCCCATGCGGAATTAGTGGGGGTTGGCCTTGCCCACAATGGCAGACAGTAAACCCACCCCTGCCCATGCAAGGGGCACATAGGCATGTTTGGTGGGTAAATGTTACCATCATTTTGGTTAATTTCTTTTGGTCTAATTATGTGTTAATATATAGCCTACTTACAATTCATAATTTATTCATTAACATATTACATTCTTTTGCATTTTGTGTACGTATAGTTACTTGCCTTGATTGCCTTTGTAATTCTATTCAGTAATGTAAATGACGACACATCTCAATGCACCTGTCCTCTCAGTACACATAGGGCTAACAGATGTGGCACTTTAGGTAAGCTAGGGTTATTTTCCACGGCACACCTGACGAGTTACAACGCTGTTTTAAATGATGCCTTTGATTGTATCATTTTCTCATTTGGGCAGCAAAATATCGCATGCATGAACGCGATTAAAGAAACATTGCATTGCGACTTTAAAATTAACGCTATGTGTTAACTTTCCCAGCCATATTCATTTTATTTAAAAAAAACAGAAAAAAAATAAAAATACAAAATATTAGATCTAACTTCTACGGAAGTCTGTAGAGGACATGCATAAACTTTTTTTTTTCTTTTCGTTATCTCGAGATCACGACTTATTTTTCTCGTGATCTCTAAGTCGTTATCTCGAGATCACGACTTACTTTTTCTCGTGATCTCGACATAACCAAAGTCGTTTTCTCGAGATCACGACTTATTTTT
>JAODJU010000119.1:25909388-25924910 GCA_026776725.1 Gnathonemus echidnorhynchus | reverse complement strand
ACACAGTCAGCCAAAGGAGTAGTGTTAATGACTCTGTTCACAGTAATCAGTGAAATAGGTGTTTCATCACTTTTTCTTTTATTTCCTGCAAGATGCAATTCATCTTTTCAGTTCATCTTGCCCTACTGGAACCTTCAGGGTTTAAAATAAACTGTAAATGTGGTTTTGGTTGGCCAAGCTGATTTAATTCCACAAAGTAAATACAAAAATAGGAGTTATGAAACATGAGAGAAAAGTATCTATCTGCAGTCTTACCCAGAGACATCTGTCTGATGCATCATCGCCATGTTCAAATTTTAGTATCAGGTTTTCGATACATTTAGCACAATTTCCTTACTGTCTGTCCTTGTAAGTGGCTCACTCTTCCACGATGAAAGTTACCTTGGAAACATTCAATCAGTCATTTGTCTGTGTGCTTCACTGACCAGGTGAACCCTCTGCTTGAGGCCTTCGGGAATTCTCAAACCGTCATGAATGATAACAGCAGTCGTTTCGGGAAATACATTCAGCTGCGCTTCCTCAAATCTTCAGGTATGTGTCTGTTTCAGAAATGAAAACACTTATGTCTCATTTGACCTTTACCACAAATCTCGCTTTGCACCTTGCTAGAGGACTGAGAGCACATACAGTAGATGCTCTCAAAGTAGTGTCAAAGGGGACAACAACTAAAATATAGAGAATAGGGCTAATAGCTGCTATGTTCACGAGTCTGTCTTGTAGTCTCACCCTGTTTATTCCATTTGTCAGTCAAAGGTGCCAAAATAAACGAGTATCTCCTGGAAAAATCCCGTGTGGTGCACCAGGATGAAGGTGAGCAGAACTTCCACATCTTCTACTACATGTTGGCTGGGATCTCACAGGAGGACAAGGAAATGTATGGCCTTTTGGAGACCTCGCAGTACAGGTTAGTCACCCTCCGCCATCGTTGATACTACGTCACTGAAACATTCCTCAGCAAGGAGTGGCTTCAAAGCTTCTTTCTTACAGATACTCGGCTTGCTGTGGTTTTTGTATATAAACTGCTCGTTTTGTGAATTTTATTTTGAAGATAGATTAAAAATGGAGAGATTGGAAAATTGAACACACCAACAAAAAAAAATGTTGCATTTT
This sequence comes from Gnathonemus echidnorhynchus, assembly GCA_026776725.1. Lineage (NCBI taxonomy): Eukaryota > Metazoa > Chordata > Actinopteri > Osteoglossiformes > Mormyridae > Gnathonemus > Gnathonemus echidnorhynchus. Next base: position 25,923,800 of record JAODJU010000119.1, on the reverse strand, counting down.
ATAAGTGCAGGAATGTAGTGTAACTTAATGTAAATGTCTGCTGCACTCAGTTCCTCTTTTAACGTGAAACAAAAGTAGAAAATGTATCTGCAGATTCTTGTGGCAGTTATTAAGCTTCCTGTGTGATTACCAAATGGAATCACCCGAGGACAATTCTGCCAGTAAACAAGGTTCTTCACTGTTTAACCATAGCAGTGAAGCAGTGAACCATGGTATATAGGTGCTAAATACCCATACTTAAAGTATACATTTTAAACGATCAGACTTGCCATTAATGCTATCTTAAGCACTTGCTTATTTTTGATAAAGCATGTTTTAACGTGGTATTTTTGGACCATTACATAGGCTCTGTAAAGGACGCTAAGTGACTTTTGCCCCTGGTACAATATTATTAGTCAAGCATACCCCAGAAATGTGTCTGTTTGCAGAGGTTCTGGTCTCTGTGTTGCCATACATTATCTTACTGCATGTCACTCCAGGCTTTGATTGTGAAACTGAACCACTATGCAATTCTTCAATATCTTCATAAAGTGCCTGTTTTTAATCTATTAGTTTCTCCCAGGCAGCATGGGGCACAAGGCGGGACGACACCTACATGCTTGAGTGTTCACACACACACACACACACACACACACACATGCACTTTGACCAGTCCATGCATCTGATTAAAGATAATTTTGGACTGCTGGCAGAAAGCAGAGTACTGAGGGCAGATCCGGACAACACAAAGAGAATAACCTCAGGGCACGGAGACAGCTGGACTGGGGTTCAGGAGATGTGTAGCGATGGCACTGAGCAGCCACTTAACTTAAATCTCTTCCATCAAATATGCATCTGCAATGTATTTAAGCTTTTATATTTATAGTGTAGGAGTTTATCTATACCAGGGGTGGGGATCCTGTTCCATGGAGGGCCGGTGTGGGTGCGGGTTTTTGGGATGACCTCTCAATCAGCCAATAACAGAGGGTCCCCAGGACTGGAGTTGAGAACCGCTGCTTTATTATTGGCTAACTGAGAGGCCATCCCAAAAACCCACACCGGCCTCCATGGATCAGGATCCCCACCCCTGATCTATACAGTTTTCGGATACCTTTGAGGAACTAGGATTAATTCATATTGTAGTTCAGGTTTGTGTAAGGCGATGCATGAAAATGCCTGTCTTCCAGGTACCTCAATGGGGGGTGTGGTACAGAGGAAATGATCCGCCAGTGGACCACTAAGTACAGTGAGGTGTGCAATGCCATGGACATGGTGGGATTTGAGGAACGGGTAAGTTCTCATTCCTCCAGAAATACTCATTCAGCGTCCTATACAAGTGAACACACTAGAGATGAAACGGCTTGAAAATTTAATATCGCGATTACATTGGCTAAAATTATTACGGTTATCAGCAGTGTGGGAGAAACTGCTTTTAAATGGCAGCTGTTCAAGCTACAAAGTACTCAGGATTAAAATTAGCTAAGCTACAGCCAAGGTACTGTTTTAATGTAGCAGTTACAATACAAGCTACAGAGAATAAGTAGCTCACTACATCAAAGCTATTTAATACTTAATGTTTATGTTCAAATGTTCAAAGTAATATGAAAATCCTGTTTTTCACAATGTAATGTCAAATCATAATAAAGTTTGAAAAAAGTTTGTTTGGTGTAAACCAAGACTACTTCACAATTGTGTGAAAATTAGAAAGGTTACAACAACAAAAAAGATGGACAGATTATCAAAATCTCTCTTTTATTCTATCATCTAGTACCAATGTGCTCCTATGAATTTAAATGAAAGTGCCTAAAATCCCTTTAACATCCATCCCCAGAATATTCAAACAAAATCACCAATCAGAAACACCTGTACGGTGAGCGCTGTAAACAGTAGCCTGAGCACAAGATGAAGGAATGGGCGTCTTGCGGGGGGATGCTCACACTGAAAAATTAAATATCACTGCATTAAAAATACCATTACATTAAACATCACTGGAGCGCCATCAGTGCTCTTTATGTTTTCACGGTCACAAAACAAACCCATGTTGCACGCAGCTGTGGGTAACTGTGGTTGATGCTGGACAGTATTTAACGTGAGTTTTTCAAAGTGCATTAATCAGCCACTGTTTTAATGAGGAGTAAAATTTGAAAAGGTAATGCTAACCGTTGGGAATTTTACCATGATTTACTGTGAAACCAGTAACGTATTCATCCCTAAAATATACCCTTGGCCTTAATTTACCCTCTATCTATGAAACATAATCATTACTTTTCCTAATGATTGAGTTACTACTGTCCAAATGACAGAATACTGGGAATATTTATATCCGATGTTAACTAAAAGCCCCCAGCATATTAGTTTAGTATGTTTTTGAGACAGTGCTGTCTTGCCTTTTAAACATTTCCTTTAAGTTCCCATTCTGTGTAAATGGTACAATACAGTAGTTCTATTTTGCTAGATTACTTATGGACCAGGTATATTCTGTCATTGTTGTGCTGACCCTGTTCCTTCTATCTAATCATTCTTTGCAGGAGAAGGTAGATATGATGACTGTGCTGGCTGGAATTTTGTCCCTGGGTAACATCGTGTTTGAGCCCTCAGAGAGCGACGCGCTCAGAGTGGCTGAGAGTGCACAGGGTTGGCTGAAAGCCTCAGCGGTGAGCAACAATGCAGGGCTACCTGCTTTTTTATTGGTCGATTCACTGAGCTGTGTCGGCTCATGTGTATGGATAAGCTTAGCATCAATGAATCATCTCACGTATCTTTTCATATAACCTCTTTGGGTGAATATAGACAGATTTTCTTTTTTTAATGCCCAACCACCACCACCACCACCATTTTGGAGGACAACGATATCTTTAATTAGCTGAACAACAGATCAGTACATTAAGTGAAGCCACTCCAAACCAACCCACCCCTGCCCACCCCCCATTATGACAACACAGTATATAGATGGACAAGTAAGACATGGCAGGTAAGACGGACAAGACATGACATTGTAAGACCAAACAGATTGACGTAGACGCACAAGGCAGGACAGGACGAAGCAAAGCCGTATCCTCACTGGGAAATTTAGGTTTTTTTTGTTAAGTTGTGAGAGCTTATGAGATGCAGCAGTTGGGGTATGATTGCATTGAGGAGTTGTAGTGACAATGTGTGTGTCTGCGAGTGTGAGTGTGTGCAGGGGCAGATTAAGGTGTACAGAGGCCCCTAGGCTACAGTAGTCTGTGGGCCCCGCCACCCCGCCCCCCTATATTTTTTACTGGCCAATGGGGGCCCCCTTGCAGGCTGGCACACGTGGGGCCCCTAGGCTTAAGCCATATCTAGCCTGTGTGTTAATCCGCCCCTGAGTGTGTGTGTAATTATGTGTGTCATTCCATGGGTTTACTTGACAGGCAAGTCCAGTGTGCTGGTAAATGAGCCCTAAACTTTTTAGTCTGTGGTTTGGTGCTGTAGGGTAATAAGTTCCATGGATGTGTATTATTTAAGTAGGTTTGACCATTGTGGTATATTTACTGTGTGTCTGGTTTTCCAGTTTAACAGGATAGTTTTATTGGCAATAGGCAACCAGTAAGGGTTCTGCATCTTTGATTGGTTGGGTTATGCTTAAGAGATCTCCAAGTAGACAAATAAATGGAGATAGTGCTGGATGCTGCATCTCAGTATAGAGGAGATTCTGTTAGTGATTACTTTCCAGAAACTTTGAATTGGTGGGCAGAGCCAGAGGGAGTGGAAGTGGGTACCTGGGGTGTGTAATGCAGACTGTGAACATGTCTGTTTCTAGAAAACCCATTTTATATATCTTCTGCTGGGTGATGTGTGCTCTGTGAATTATCTTATATTGAATTAATTGCAAGTTAGTGTGTTTAGTCATACTGAAGGTGTTTTTGCAGATCTGGGTCCAGAATTCTGTGTTTGTTGTTTGTTGTAGATGATAGGTCCTATTCCCAGGCTCCAATTGGAATGGAAATTGTTGTATCTACATTGGATATGTTTGTATAATTTTGAGAGAATTTTCTTTGTATCAGTTATTTTTTTTTATTTCATCTACAAGTGGGGATGGTAGTAAACTGTTTGATATATTGATCTTAGATTTAAGAACAGACTTTATTTGGCGGCACTGGAGTTATTGTTCGACTAATTCGACTAATTGTTGGAAGGTGGCAAATGTGTGCTTCTCGGAAACGTGGTGGAGGTGTCTGATACCCTTTTGTTTACTAAAGAAAAGTGGAGCTTTGTTGAGTGGAAAGTCTGAGTTGTGCCAAATTGGGGTGTATTTACAAGGTTTTATTGTAGATTTGAAGATTTTGTTGATTTGCCACAAAGCTGTTAAGAGTGTTGAAATGACTCTTGTTAAAGCAGTTATGGTGTTTTACGGAGGCCTTTAGAAATGGTAAATCCGAGATTGATATTTCTTTACATACTGATTGTTCTACTTCTAACCATAAATTGTTCTGTTGGTTTAGGTGAATCCAGTTGTTGTTAATTTGCTAGGTAGTAATTTTGAAAACTTGGGGCTAAAAACTAGTGTTTTATTTTTCCTATAAAATTGTTATTATGGAATTTAATGAGTTAAACCATCTTGATGTGGGTTGAGTTGTATCATTGTAAAAAGGTAATTGATTTTAGGTAATATTATCATTTAGTTGCTGTTCTACCGGGTAATGAGAGAGGTAGGTTTATCCATCGGTTTAAATCATCTTCAGTTTTTTAAATAATGGGATGAAATTCAGGTGGAATAATTCTGGGAGGCCGGCAGAGATTTTTATGCCACGGTACTTGATGTTGCCAGTGGGAATGCAGACAGGTGAGTTTTGAACTGCAGAATTTCTGTCCTCACCATGTATGGGTAGTATTGTGGAGTTTGTCCAATTTATGGAGTATTCAGAGACTTCAGAGAATGAGCTGATAAGCTTGATGACTTCTTGAAGAGATTTTAATGGGTCTTGCAGATCGAGGAGTGCATCGTCTGCATAGAGGTTAATCTTGTGAGTATTGAGGATTTGGATTCCTCTGATAGTTTTGATGTATTGCAGCGGCGAGAGGTTCGATTAACAGGGCGAAAAGTGATGGGGAGAGTGGACATTCTTGCCTGGTTCCCCTTTGTGGTGTGAACCTCTCTAATGTTAATCCATTAATAACCACTGTGGCCACTGGTGAACTGTACAATATTCTCATCCAGTGAATAAATGAGTCTCCGAAACCAAATTTAAGAAGTGTTTTATGCAGGAATGTCTATCGAATGCCTTTTCTCCATCTAGGCATACAGTTATTGCTTTGTTTTGTTTTGAGACATGGATTAAATTATAAATAATTTTGTGCATATTATTTGATGAGTGTCGACTTTTGATGAACCTGGTTTGATCTGGATGTGTTAATGATGGCTATACTGTTTCCAAGTCGGGTGGCGAGTGATTTACTAATAATTTTGAGATCTGTGTTGATGAGTGATAGAGGGCGGTAACTGGAGCAAAGGGTTGGGTCTTTGTTGGGTTTTATTTGTACTGTGATGGCTGTATTCATGTGCTGGGGGATTTTGGAATTGTTTGATGTCGAATACCATTCTGAAAAGTCGTGGCGATACTGTATTCCAGAAGTGTTTGTAGACCTCGGCAAGAAGGTCATCAGGTCCTGGAACTTTATTATTTGGGATTTTATTGAGTGCAGTATGGAGTTCCTTTGTTAGTGGTTTGTACAGTTCATCTATTTTGTCCTTATTAAGATGAGGTAAATTTATGGTATTGAGGAAGGAGGTGATAGTGGACATTGGTGGCTTGATGGTTAGGGAAGCGCACTTGTAATTGTAAGATTGCTGGTTTACATCCCCGACCAGCAAGGCACCACTGAGGTACCCTGAGCAAGGTCCCGCCCCCAAGCACTGCTCGCCGGGCACTGAATTAGCTGCCCCCTGCTATGTCATGACGTCACATATGGGTTAAATGAGCACAACCCATTTCATTGTTGTGCACTGTGTGCTGTGCTGTGTCAACAATGACAATTGATAAAAAAAGATATCTGATTGACTTGGGTGTTTATCAGGGGTGTATAATCTTGTGTAAAATTCCCAAAATAAATCATTTATTTCTTTGGGTGAATGTATGGTCTGTCCTGACAAGTTCTTTAATGTTGGTATAACTGGATTTTTCTTTATTTTGTTTGAGTTGGTTGACCAAATATTTTCCTGATTTTGTGTTAAAAAATGTTCATTGTGTTTTTATTTATAATATTGTGAAGCTGTGATTTGGTGTCTGTCAGTTCCTTTTCAACTAGCTTTGTGGGATTTTTAGCATTAATGTCATTCAAGTCTTTGATTCTTTGTTGGAGATTTTATTCAAGTTCCTGTTCTTGCTTTTTTTTTTGCATGAAAATATGATCTTTCATCTCAGCACTGCTTTATCTGTTTCTCAGAGTAATGCGGATGAGATTTATTTATTTCCATGAAGGATGTCCACTCTTATGAAGAATGTGTTGAAGTCTAGGTCATTAAGCAGAGATATTTTAAATCTCCTTCGACCAATGGGTTGTTTGGGTTGGTTGATATTTTAGATTTATTGCAACGGGGGCACGATATAGACACATTCTCAAAATTCTTATATTTATTTGAATGTTAGAAATGCATAGCATTTTCAGTGTTATGGCTGTGACATCAAATGGATAGATTTGTATGGGAGACTACGTGTTTTGTACAATTCTAGAAAACATTATATGTGTGACATGAAAGAGACTTCAACAGAAAATGAAAAGAAAAGTACAGCTTTGAAAATATTTATGGTTTTGGGGAAAAATACGAAGGGAAAAACTGGCATTACAGATGTGACATTTTATATTATAGATATAACCAGTCCTCCACAGATTATAGAAACAACATGCTTAATTTTTTTATGAAACCACTGAAATAGTAATTAAGAAAAAACTAAGAATGAAATGAAAAAATATGGACACAAATGAACTAATTTATTTTTCTATGGTAAGGTTGATGTTTGCATAGAATTGGCCTCGTTTGTTTGTTTGTTTGTTTGTTTGATTATATCTATTTATTTATTTGACCAGTCAAAGTACTGCATGGAACAAAAAGCCCTGATCAGCACTGGACCTATTATGTTCTATTGGAGTTTAGGAAATAAGGGAAGTTTAATAGGCTCTTGCAGTACCTGAAAAGTTGCATCTATATAGAGAAGGATTTTGACAATCTAATCAGGCTAGTGTAGTTTTCTTAGTCTGTCACACATTAACCTCTGACTTTCTGCCATATATTTTCCTAGTCTAGGAGTTGGCAGCTATGGCAAATCTTTGACCACTTTATATGAACTATAAACATGCGAATTATTACTCAGAATAGAACAACTACAATTGGACTTGGGCTTGGGCCAGATGTGGATCATACTGATAAACTCTATGGCTCAATGTAGGCTGTGTAGATGCTATATTTTTTTCTAGTAATTTTTGCAAAAAAACTTGTTGACTGACTTTAATTAAGGACCTCATTGAATAATTATATATGTAAATGTATATCCGTTTCATGTATATCAGGTTTCTTTGTATCCAGGGTCAGCTTGGTGTCAAGGAAGAGGAGCTGTTGAGGAGTCTGGTCTGTACCATGTCAGTGACCCGCGGAGAATCCATATGCCGGTTCCACAACCAGCAGCAGGCTGAGGGTGAGCAGGAACAGGCCCTCGTGCTAACACACCCACTAATTTATGGCTGCAATCTTTGGATTTGCATGCTGTATAACTATGGAGATGTGGGATGCCCCCCCCCCCCCCCCCTCAAATTGTATAGGCAGGATTTCTGAATACTGGAACTGCTTTTGAAAGTACCATCAAAAATTGTGTTAGTTGAGGTATAATGTCTGAATGACATGATGGTATGAAAAATTGAATACCGCCCAAGCCTAGCTTCAAGTAGCTTGTTGATTTTCTGGTGTAACTTTGCTTTTCACCAACTGAAGGGACTCCACTCCTGGCCTCAAGAGTCCAACTAGAACATTTGCTTTTTATGTTCCCAATTATGTGCCCAGCTATATTTATTTCAGACCCAAATAGTCTATGTATTTGGGGGGGGGGCATACTTCTTGTCGTGGGAGAACCGCCCCCACTTCCCACATACTGTAACAGCCACTCTATGCTGCTGTAGGTATTTATCTATGTTGTTCAAAGCCAAGATCATATGAATTTGTGGTCATTTTCTAGGTTAAAAGTATGCAGTATGTGTGACCTCATGGTTGGGTGATAACGGCTAAGACTGCACGTAGCTCCAAGACATTTCACTTCTGATGTTGGCAGCGAAAATGGAACCTTTTATTTGTATTAGCCCTAGTTCAGTTCATGTCAGTGGTACCATGTGAAAGAACAGGCACAGCTCTGGTGAACCTAATAACATTAACAAGTGTCACACAAAGTGCACCAGGGTCACTGGATAGATGGCTTTACCGTGCAGTTAAACCAAAAGCTTTGCTTTGTAAGTGTGTCTGAACAGGAGAGTGATTAACTGCTGTTAAACATTCAAAACACGAGTATAATTGTCCAGCAAGAGAAAGTCAATTGTGCGACGGTGCTCCTTGTTGATTTCTGGGCAAGGAATTGGTATAGCCTCCACTAAATGACAGAGCTAATAAGAAGTATTATTATTATTATTTGTAAATACTGTTCTTGTTGATTGTAGCTTATCCTTTTTACATACTGTAAATTAAAACATTCATTTCTTGTTTGCCCTGTATCAAAAAATAAATTTGAGTGCGAGTGTAAGCTCGATATTGTATTTCATGGGCACGTTAAACGCACCATTTAATATTGCACCAACAGCGGTCTTTTAGCTCACAAGACTGCATTGTGCTAACAATGGAGAGCTTGTTGAGCTTAATCAAGTCCCAGGAGCACACAAATTGTAGCCCTTCCCTTTTACTGTGAGTCTTTTTGGGTATAAGTGCCAGTTAAATGTAAATGAATTAAAAGTACACTATCTGTGGCCCCTACAGGGATCATGTTCTTCCGCACCAAACTCACCCAACCATGTCTTTATGGACCATGCTCTGTGATAATGCACTAGACAAATAAAATTGAATTGAACTGAAAAATAGTACAAATGAGAAATAAATAGAATATAAATATTTGAACATATGAAAAATTTTAATAGCATGCATGGAATTTTCAAACTTAGACATTAAAACATACACAAAGGAATACAAGTAACCAACTAATTTGTGGGGAAAGATTCTGCAAATTGTCATGTAAATGGAAGGTGGAATAAATGAGTAATTGTAGTTTCACAACAAGGACTTGGAGCATTTGAGTAAAAATACATCCGTTACCTTTCACATTTCCAGTTGATCCATCCATTACTTCCACAGTTTGTACAGGTTGATGAATATGGGACGAGTATGGATTGGATGTGCGGAGCAGGTGAAGGGACTGTCTGGGAAATGCATTGCGGTCGTTTCCCACAGCCCCCTTTCTATTTTAAATTGATTTCCCTGAGCAGACAGCCCTGCTGCCAAACCTGCTAATACACACCCAGGAACCTTTTGTTGTTCACTAATTTGCTAAGGTAGGCAGTGGCCTGGTAGCACTGGAGTCGCTAATCTAGAAACCTGCTGGATTGTGTCCCTTGAAACTCTTTAAATCATATTTATCAAATAGCCAGGTATGCCCTCTTGTTCTTACTGCCCACTAAAAAGCTTGTATGTTTGTCCTTTTCATCAGATGCTAGAGACTCCATTGCCAAAGTTGTGTATGGCAGAATCTTTGGCTGGATTGTTACCAAGATCAATGTGTTGCTGGCACCTAATGTGGATGTTGGTGTGGACCTCAAAGAAATAGGTTTGCTAATCAAGTATCCTGAAATTTCCTTCTAGAACGCCGATTCTCAGACATTGTATCTGCATTTATCGTTTCATGTGTTGTATGAATGCAGGAATTCTGGACATTTTTGGTTTTGAAAACTTCGCCGTTAACCGGTACGAGCAGCTCTGCATCAATCTTGCCAATGAACAACTGCAGTATTTTTTTAACTATGTAAGTCTGTCCACATTTTGTGGTTAAATGTTGAAATGTTCATTTTCGGGAATCTTCATTTTACAGAAGTTTAAAGAAATTAACAAATATTTTGTTTCATAATTTGCCGTGAGAATCAAACATGCCTGCAACAAATATTGATTCAGAGGAATAGAAAATGTGACATTTTTATACGAGCAGATTTTGGAGGAAGTCCTAACTGTGTAGCAGCTGTGGCTGTCGTCGTGTTTTTTGTTCCAGCTCAAGTGACGGCCGCCATGGCTGACTGACTGGTTCCAGGTGTCTGTTGACAATGTTGTTGCCCACAGCACATCTTCTTAATGGAGCAGAAGGAATATACAGAGGAGGGAATAACATGGGAGGCGATAACCTTCAAAGACAACAAACCCATTCTGGTGAGGGCAGCATGATCCTCACAAGCTACAACTCTCTGCTGGTCTCTGCTTCTCTCACTCTTCCCTTGCTTACCCCATGGCCCACTGAGCTCTGTCACAAATACCAGAAAGGAAATATTCTGAGCAAGCATGAGGTACAGGTGACTAGGATGGGAAGGGCAGTTTGAGAACTTTCAGCTTTCAGCTGTTTCCAGAAACTTTTTAGTTTGTGCATGAATACATTCACCCAATCAGTTAACCAATCTAATATCCTTCCTTGCTGGCTTCCTGGCAGGACCTCTTTCTCAGCAAACCCATTGGCATCTTCTCCCTCCTTGATGAGCAGAGTGCGTTTCCCCAGGTAAGCCAAAGTCTCTGACACCAGCAATAGGGGTACAATTATGCATTATCTGCCAGATTTTTTATTATTAATTAATTATTATTGTTGTAGTAAAAAAATGGTATGGAGTATTTGCCCTAATTTCCACGCAATGTTTGGTAATGTATAATAAAAGTCTATTCAGCTTGATTCCAACTGTGTTTTTTTTTTGCTCTTGATTCAGGCCACTGACAGAGATTTTGTTGATAAGCTGAACAGCAAATTCAAGGGCAGCCCCCACTTTGAGATCGGCAGGAGCCGCCATCCAGTCTTCACGGTTGTTCATTATGCTGGAAAGGTGAGGCTGAGGAAGACAGGCTTTAGTAGCCAATCAGAAACGGCACAGAAGACAACTGTGATGACCGAGATGGCCGTGTCCTTACCATCCATCCATAATTAAATGAACGACAACAATAAATGGATTTAAAGAGATTGAGAGAACTGGTCTCCATGCAGGGTGTCTCTGCCTTGTGCTGCCTGGGATAGACTCTCTCTGACAAAATATTGGATAAAGTAGAAGGATGAATCATCTGAATATTTTTCAGTCATTAAGTAATGGGCTGGCGGTGGGTGGAGTTTGCATGTTCTTCCCATGTCATCGTGGGGTTTCCCTCGGGGTAATCCCCTGCCTTGCACTCATAGCATCTGGGATGGGCCTTGGACCCTCACAACCCTGCAAGTGGATACAGGAAATGGATGTCTGGATGTATGACTAAATAATTACAAAGAAGGAAATAAAAATTAAAAGATGACAAAGGAGTCTATTGGTAAAGGACTGATGTCGATTCAGATTTGTGGGTATTTGTAGATTAATTCAGAGTTTGAAGATGTACTATAAGTGTCCCTTATCGATGTTGCTGTTGGAGTTGCCGCATTGGCACAGTTGTGCTTGCTGTGTGCTGCTCTCTAGGTGCAGTATAATGGAAATGGATTCCTGGAGAAGAACAGAGACACCATTCCTGGCAGCATCCGTGACCTGTTCATCAACAGTGTGACCCCTCTTCTCAGCGTTCTCTTCACAGGTAGCAACAATAAGGGATCTCATTATAGCTAAACATGTCTGTCTGTTTTTGTTAATCTCACCACGGTGTAATGCTAGCTTACACACACTGATGCACAAAGTATGCTGCGTCTGTTTAAATCGTAATAATGCAATAAAGCTGTGATCCTTGCATATGAACATGTACGATATGCATGTGCAGGATATATAAAACTCTTGCACGCGTGAAGGATGCTGCCTACATACCTTACATGTGATAGAAAGTGTATATACTGAAAAAACTGGTCTGTTCTGATCTGTGCATTCCAGCCACGATATCCAGAACAGGGACTTTCATGCCACGGAAAGCAAAGGTACTGTTGTCCGTCTGTGTTGTGTAAGACTGGTGCCAACTCCTGTAGACTAATCATATTAAAAGGAAAGCAGCATCAAATGGTGGTGAATTAGGTTTAAAATTCAACACAATTTTTGCTCCACAATTTTCTTAAACACTTATGCTTATAATTTATCTTGATATTAGCTTTTACAAAATTCTGAGGACAACTTCAACTCAACCAGGAAACAGTCTGTTGGTGCGAAATTTAGGGTAAGAAACTAATTTTCTAATTATTTTTATATTTTTTTTCTTCTTTCTTGAATCCTAGATGTCGCATAGATCTCCAGAGCCAGGGTCCCTGTTTATTGAAGCCGACTATAACACAGGACAACAAAATTTTAAAAAGATTCTGCTACTCGGCAAAATGTATGTGTCTTATACTAAATCGGGTGTGCTGATTCAGATTTATTGTAGCACGTCAGGATTTAAAGTTGTCAACTCGTTTAAAAATTAATCTGTACATTACGCAAAACTAAGACTTGATACATCATAATCATCCTATTCATGCATTCAGAGTAACAAAACTGCTAAAGATTCAACTTGGGCTTATTGAATAGGCCTAGCGTTCAAAAGTGCTTAAAGCATTTGTTTTTGCGTGGATAGTACTAGTATCCCGTTTTAGAAACCAACAGTAGTTGCCCATCATGTTGGGATTAAAGTGGCCTTGATATCTTGTTTCCATGAGCGAAATATCTTCATGGAATCTCTCTCCATGTTGATCGCTTACATCACCCAAATTTAGTGGAAAGAAATCCAGATGGGAGTGGAAAAAGTGCGTTTCTGATATGCTGTCAGCATGTTGTTAACGAGTTCAACATAGTTTTCAGCTCGCTTGTTTCCCAGAAAGTTTTGCACTACTAGCACAAATGCATCCCAAGCAGCAAGTTCAAGTGGGTTGAGTAATGTTCTGAAAGTGGCATCACAAATGATATCGCACATTTCAGGTCCGACAAAAATTCCTGCTTTCAGTTTGGCATCAGTTTTCCTTGATCCAAATTTCTCCCGTAGGTACTGAAAAGCATTTCCATCACGATCCATTGATACAACAACATTTTTCATAAGGCCCAGTTTTTTATGGAGTGGGGGAAGGTAAACTTTCCGTGGATCGACCAATGACTTATACTTTACATTGTACTGGCCAACTGTGTGCCCAAACTTGTCTGGTCTTATAGTCAGTGCAGACTCAGCAGTGCTGATATCAGCATGCTAACCTGCCCAAACTTGTCTGTGAAATAGTTTCAGGGAAGTGTTCATTCAATGGCTAGCAAACCTATTGATGTCAGCAGTCAAACAACAGATTCCTATGATCTTTACACATATAAGTTATTATGCATGAATTTTTGTATGACTTAAGATACAGACGTGCTGGGCTAATTATGAGCCCAGATTTGGAATCAGCACACTCAATTTAGTATAAAACAGCTCTTTTTACTCTGGTAGCAAAATCTTTGTTTTCCAGTGTAATTGTTAATGAATTCTGTCACTTTTTGCTTCAATTCAGAGTAACAATACATTTGTGGTGAATCTTTGACTAATGAAATGTAAGATATTGTTTTTTTGTGGTGAGTTATGGCACTAATCACCATTAACCATTTGCAGCATTCGCTTGCTGTTCTAATGGAGAAGATGTTTTCTGCCAATCCTCATTTTGTACGCTGCATCAAACCCAACTCCAAGAAGCAACCTGACCAGGTGGACGAAAAGATAATGATGGACCAAGTAAGACAAGTTTGATGCTGCCTTAGTCCTGAGCTGGTGCAACCATTCTGACTTGGCTATCAAACACCATCGCTGTTGGATGTCAAACATAATATGAATGGTGGAGCTGATTGTGCAGACGGAGGTGTATTCTTAAACTGAATAGGTCGTTATACTAGAAGGTGACCTGTAGCGCTGCCTGAACTTTAAGGGCAGACACTGATTACTGGGTTATCTCTGTAGGAACATCACAGTTGTTTGGATATACAGTATACGCAAAAACACACATTGTACTGAACAAAGATGTTTATATACAAAATCGTCAATGAGTATTTGGTTTATAAAGACGAACCAAATAAATTCTTTGTTTTGCTATTGCTGTGAAGACCTTGGCAATGCAATGGGGAAAATATTTAGCAGTGTTATAAATGAATTAATTACAGAGGTTTGAATTACATTTTTTTGAGGTTTGAATTAATTACTTATTTATAGATACAGTGGTACCTCAGTTCTCAAACTCACTAGAACTCGAATTTCTTAAAAGTCGAACCAATCAGTTCGAAAAAAAATTACCTAGAGCTCGATCTGAATCTCAGAAG
>JAODJU010000119.1:25894514-25905986 GCA_026776725.1 Gnathonemus echidnorhynchus | reverse complement strand
GAGTGATAGATATTTTGCCTCAACTCAATTTTGGAATCCAGTCGCGGGCCGGATTGAACGGCTCAGCGGGCCGGATTGAACGGCTCAGCGGGCCGGATTCGGCCCGCGGGCCGCCAGTTGATGATCAGTGCAATAGAGTGTAGTCTTGTCTCAAAGATACTAGTATTTCTGTAGGTCAAACCTAACTTGCACGTTCCTCACTTTTGGTCTTTGGTCAGATTCAAAGTATTACTATTTAGATCTAAGCCCAAAAGCATCTAATTTTTTTTAAATTAAATTTTAAATTGTTTTAAATTTTGATTTCAATACAGAATTCACAGATGATATACTGTAGATGCTTGTTTTAAGTCAACAGTAATGAGTGACACAATTAGTCACATTATTTTATTATTAATTATCGTGTAAGTTTTCCAGATGATGCCCTATATAGTTTGATCCTGTCTGCTCTAAAATTATTTTGCTTTTTGTCCAACTCTGACAGGACCTCGCGTCTCTTCTTCAAATACTGGCACCAGGAGGAACTGGCCAGGTCACTGGAGAGATTGGACAGGGCAGCACTGGTCATCCAGAAGAGTCAGTGCCCAGTTGCACATCTTTTTTCTTTTTAATATACTGAGCAACAAAAGAAACTTATCAAACTTTTTGTGGAGCATATCAAATGAAATAGAAAAAAAAATGTTTGCAACAGCTTATTAATTGACAATGAAGACGAAAAGAAGTGGAAATACAGGTTTCACTGCTGTCCTCAGTATCTGGTATGACTGCCATACACAGCAATGCAAGCAGTGCATCTTGATCTCATACTCTCTATAAGCCTATATAACTGGATGGGGTATCCTGACCTCTTCCTGTAGTGCCTGTACCAGCATCTGCGGGATGTGGTACCCTGGTACT
Source organism: Gnathonemus echidnorhynchus (assembly GCA_026776725.1). Taxonomy (NCBI): domain Eukaryota; kingdom Metazoa; phylum Chordata; class Actinopteri; order Osteoglossiformes; family Mormyridae; genus Gnathonemus; species Gnathonemus echidnorhynchus. The sequence continues at coordinate 25,905,092 of JAODJU010000119.1, read as the reverse complement.
GTGTCGGCCTGCATCCCATAGGTGATCATTAGGATTCAGGTCCAGTGAGTATGGTATCCAGGGCATTGTTTGGGCATTCCGTTGCTGCTATTCTTACGTAAGCCAAGCTACACGAGGACGAGCATTATTGAAATATTGCGAAGTTCTGGAGCTGCTGCAGGAAAGCGTCAACATATGGCCCAAGGATTTTGCCTATGCATTGGTGAGCAGTGAGTGTGTCATTCAGTACCACAAAAGGGGTTCGGTACCTGCTGGTAATTTCAGCCCACACCGTTATATTGGGTCGTCACCAGCGATCACACTCTCATATGGCACATTGCACATACCGTTCATTAGGTTGTCACTAGACTCACTAAAGAGAACCCCAGCCCTACATGTTAATCATAAATGTTGTTGGCACCACTGAACTCTTCAATTGCTGCAAATTAGATAGGATGGGACCTCAAAAAGGTTGCCTCCTCATGGTAGAACAGCTTACTCTGTTGTGCTGTACAGAGGTTTTAGCTGCTGTGGTTGCAACACTACTGAACTGGTCTCTTCAGTTCAATGGTCAATCACTACTGAACTGGTCTCTTAGGAGATGCAGGACAATACATCCATCTTGCCCAAGGGTTGTAACACGGGGACTGCCAGACTTAGGGTTATCAGTAAGACGACCAGTGTCCCGGTACCTGCATGGAAGCTAAGATACTGTAGCCTGCAAGCACTTGTCTCTGATTCCTCCCCAATTCCAGCATTCCTATTCCCAAAAGCACTGCTCCTAGGTAAAGAGGCTCATGGGAGTTTTACTTACACAAAAATGTTCTGAGGGCAGAAGGAAAAAAATGATTATCTCTCTGAACCAATCAGATTTTAGAGGAGGTGGGAGCAGCCAACCAGATGTCTTAATCCCGCCTCCTCTAGTTGTTTGGAACCACCTTCTCTACAACCTTATCTATCTGAACCAATCATTTTTCCTCCTGCCCTCAGAACATTTTTGTGTAAGTAGAACTCCCACGAGCGGCCAACGTGGCATCTCTAACTTCTAGTGTTTTTCTCAGAGGGTTCTTACCAATTACAGGATTATACTAGTTCACCTTAATTGAAATTGGTCTCTGCAAATCCAGTGAACTATTCAAATCGCAATCAACCATGACCAGTTTATTGACTCATAGGTACTTACCTTAAATTACTATAGGGCAATATACCAGATTACAGAAATTGGATGCTTACCCCAATGAATACCTTTCTTTTGATGCTCAGTATACAATGTTTACATATTGCACAGCATTTTTACATTGTCATAACTAGTATTTATTGTCCTATTGGAGCATTAACTTGCACTTGTGTTTTGTGTTTACTGTTTACCATTGGCTGGCAGGACATGCAGAGTAAGATTTTTCCTTGATTACTGTGACAAACTATTAAATATGCTCTGTTGGTGTAATGGCTGATCAGTGTTGGCCATAATGTTTACAGGATGTATATGTTTGCAGACTACCGGGCAGTCAGCTGTAGACGGAAATATTTAATTCGGCTAGCAGAGCTTCGTGCGCAGAGACAGAGAGAGCAAGAAGAAGCAATTCAGCGTCAGCTGGAGGAGGAAAGGAAGAGGCAGTTGGTCATGGAGCAAGAGAATAAGAGTGAGAAGTTATACTTGCTTTCCATATCTACACACTGATTGTTTTTGGCAGAGGTGCTGTCTCTGTTGCCTTGAACTGAGCAATGCTGAGCTCAGGCTATGTTATTCTAAATTTACAAGAGTTCCGTAAGTGATGTCTTTTGTCTGACCCGTCTTGTGCTGAAATAATGTTGACGTTGCGATCCGGTGCCTTGCTGTCCAGGGCCAGTACATCGACCTGTGCCACTGCCGAGGAAGAAGAAGCCTCAACCCAAACCTCACTGCCCCCCGGTGGGAAGCCTGAATCCACCCCAACCCACTCCTGTACCCCGCCCTCGTAGCAAACTCTTCCAGGTTTTGTATTTATTTTTTTCCCTACTTTTATTTGTGTAGTTATTTTCGAAACAGATGTTGTATCTTTGTACCACTACCCCTATAGGACTGTAGTGGCAGCAAGTCAAGCAGGTTAGACCAGACCTCTCTCAGAGGTTCCAGGGATTCTGGGGGATTCCCAGACATTTCTGTGTCAGCTAGAAGATATAATCCTTCCTATGTCCTAGGTCTGCCCCGTGTCTCCGCTCAGGTATCTGTGTTGGGAAGATCTCCCTTGAATGCCAATAGATATCCATGTTACCCCAACAATACCCATTGCTTTCAAGAAAGAGTCAATCTATCCTCTATCTTAGCAAAGTTGCATAGCATGAAGTTTTATAGTTAGCCTTTAGGTAGGCTTATTTAAGATGGTAACAAGTACTTTTACTCTGGGTACAGTAGCAAGGTCCAATTTTAGGACCTTTGTCATTCTCAGGTCACCCACCATGACGACGACCAGAATGTTAGAGGGGACTCCCCCTCCCTGCTGGGGGCACTAGGAGAGGATGAGGTCATCGGGAAGACACTCACCAGGAGATGCAACACAATCCACTGGTTTACGGAAACACAGGCGAGGAAGGTGGTGGTGAACGGGGAATTCCCTTGCTGGTTCCATGGTGTGATCACGCGGAGGTACGATTTGATTATGACTATGATGGGTGGCCCCCATAGCTGATAATGCCAGTTAACTTAAATACAATCAGATGAGGCCTTATGATTAAATGAAAGGAAATAATATAGATGTGCTTGAAGAAACTCGATGAGGATGATGCCACAAACCTTATCTACAAGACAACATATTTATGACAAGAAAATGTAATCTCTGCTTTTTTCCCGTAGACAAGCTGAGGATTTGATGACAGACAAACCTATTGGCTGCTTTCTGATCAGGCTTGGACAGAGTCGAAAGGGCTACACGTTAACATACAGGTATCGCAAAGCAGCCTACGGGGAAAATGTCCTGCCTGAAGTCTTTCATGACCTTGTGATTATATTGGATCAGGGTTTCTCAAACTAGTCCTTGGAAACCCTCACATGGTCTGCATTTCCAGGAGGGTGCCTGTTTCTGTGCAAAACCACTTAGATTGACTAAAACATGTAGCCTACTGCTTAGCTGCACACTTCTTGACCCTGTCTGTATGCTATATAGCAGGGTTCTTCAAATCTGGACCTCGATTCCAAATCCAGGCCTTGTTTTCTGTTCTCCCAGGTAGTTAGTTAAATAATTACTGATTCTGATTGGTCAGAGGCTTCACACCTGACTGACAGGTAAAGGAAGGCTGGAAAACCAGCAGTGCTCGGACCTCGAGGACCGTGATTTGAATAATAGGGCTATATAGTATATATTCAGATACAGACAGTATGATGTATTGTCTGGGGGGCCCCCAAGGATCAGTTTGAGAAACACTGTATTAGATGACCACTGGGAAACCTAACAAATTTTTAGCACGCTATCTAGAGCGCTCAGTATGTTGTGTTTTTTTCTAATGGTTATAGAAGGGCCTGATAGTCTGTCATGGATAATTATGCAACAAAAATACTTAAGTATTCATCAGACCTGTCAGCTTACCCATGCGATTATTTCACTTTCCATACAGATAAGGTCACGCATTAAGAAGCACATATCCAGGCGTTAATAATATTGTTTCATTAAGCCTTGTCAGTTCCATCTGCATTCATGGGTCCTGTTCTGCTATAAAGGAGCAAAGAGCGCTGCCGCCATTACATGATCGAGATGCAGAGTAACGGGAAGTATGTCATCGTCGGGGAAGACCGGGCTCACGCATCACTGCCTGACCTGGTCGACTACCACACCTGTAATGGCATCAAGCCCTTCATGGAGGTTCTGACCGTTCCCTGTGGACAGGTAAGTGCTCTCATTAAAATAATGACTTCAGGTCAGCATAAGGCACACATATGGGCAGTGGTGGCTTGATGGTTAGGGAAGTGCACTTGTAATTGAAAGATTGCAGGTTCGAATCACCGACCAGCAAGGCACCACTGAGGTACCCTGAGCAAGGTACCGCCCCCAAGCACTGCTCCCCGGGCGCTGAATTAGCTGCCCCCTGCTATGTCACATTGTCACATATGGGTTAAACGCAGAGGACACATTTCATTGTTGTGTGCTGTGGTGTGTCAACAATGACCACTGATCTCTAAATTCTAAAATGTAAGGCATTACGTTTGAAAGCATAACTAACAGTTATGTTTCTAACAGTGTGAATCTTTGCTATTCTAGAAGTGTGAGCAGGAGCCAGATTATGAAGAACTAAGGCCCCTTGCTGACAAGGGTCAATTTGTGTGGAAAGATGAGGGCTCTGAACGGGTCATTCCCACTGAAGCCGACAAACCCTCAGAAGCAAAAAGGAATGTGGATAGAGGAGCCTTCGAAAATGCCCATAACGCATGGGATCACAACACAAGGACCTTACCCCGGCTGTACCCATCTATTAGACTGGCAATGAAGGAAATTCAGCAGGTGCAGCTCCCATGAAACCGTTGCAGATGGAACAAGAGACTAGACACCTGTGTGTGACATTGTCGTATACACTCAGTCTGCTTCTCCAAACAGTAAATCATATGTCTGCAACTGAATGAATACTACACTGCATGCAGACAGGGTCAGCAGGTTCATTCAATTACTGTGCAGCTAAGTAGTAGATCAGCTAGGACATGTGCTGGAAGTAGTTTTTACAGAAACAGGCACCCGCCTTGGAATCGGTTCGAGAGTTTATAGGGGATAGTGTGTTTTTTAAAAAAAAAAAACCTGTTGCAGCAGTTTTGTTGATGAAAACCTTGTTAATGAGAGAGATCAGGGGAGAATGGCCAGACGTACCAAAGGTAACAGGAAGACTAAGTGCAAAAATGACAGAGTGCGCAGAAAGGCATCTCTATGACAACCCATCCACACTTGAAGTGGTTCTTTTGACCTGGTGTTACGTAGGGGTACCTAGTCATTTCGTCACCAAGTGTATGTAATGTTTCTTCTATGCTGGTTTTTGCACAGGTTATTTTTATGAGTAAAAGTTTTATTGCAAGATGTCCCTCAAACATTTATTTTTAGTTGTCACATATTTTGGTCGATCAATATAACCTGGTTGAATTAATAGAATAAATATCAGCAGTGAAATCCAGAGTACTAAAATGCATATGTATAGTATAGCTCAGAATGTAACTTAATTTCTGTTTCTTTCTGTTTTCCCCACTTCCAGCACTTCCAAGACAGGCAGGATCAAGCCCACTTCAGCCACACCTCACACTCCACAACAGAACCATAGTGACTGTTTGACCTCTGTGACCATGTCTTTACCTTTACAACACAAACACCACAAAGTCCTACTCCATAATCACTGCTCCTGGATATAGCTGTGAGAAAATGATTCAGTATCATTATTTCTTCGTAAATTTTTTGGGTTATTGGATCTTAACACTCACTAAAATTAAACTGGATTGTTCCGTTTGTCATACTTCCCCAATACTGCCTACTACTGTGTATACATTCAAACTGGAGGTTTCTATACACCCAGCAGTTTCTGGAAATATCACATCTTTTAATCAGTTTATTGCCATACATGACAAAGTTGTCTATTTGTAAATTTTCCAATAAAGAATTTAGTTTCAAAGTTTTAACAATTCTAATGGCAAATTTGTTATTTATGGATTTTTTTTAACATGGGATGAAGAAAATAGCCATGGTCCTGCTCGGAGGCCACTGCGAACAAGCAGAAGGCAAATCCGCAGCACACCAGTGTTTCTTCACCACCAGCCTCAAGAAGTGCTAAGTGGACACAGCTGCTGATTGATTAGGGTTAGGGTTAGGGAGCGTGACCGTCTCACAGGCCAGGGTTAGGGTTAGGGAGCGTGACCGTCTCACAGGCCAGGGTTAGGGTTAGGGAGCGTGACCGTCTCACAGGCCAGGGTTAGGGTTAGGGAGTGTGACCGTCTCACAGGCCAGGGTTAAAGCCCAGGCTGAGAAAGAAGCAAGAGGAACAAGCTTGACTGGCGTATGCAACATTTTGGACAAATCGAGAAAAGGCGACATGCGTTGTAAAAGCAGGGAATTGCAGGTAAAGCAGCCAAATGACCACGTGATTGCCTATAATTCATACCGTCAACCCATGCTTCAGGTAAAAAACAGTAAATCTAATAATGTGAACTGGGATTTATTGTATTCCCCAGACAAACGATTGTCAGACTGGTTTGCTGCCACTATAGACACTTTGCTTAAGATGATGTTAAAAATTGTTGATGGATCTTTTTCAAACTTTCAACTTTTTCAAACTGGAATTGTTTAAATTTTGAGACCATTTGTGCCTGACTGGTACTTTTTTTTAAAAAAAAGCATAAAACAAAGGTTAACGCCATTAATGAATGGCTATTTTATTTCTAAGGCAAATTTGAAAGTAAAAGTGAACAATAGGCCTATATCAATTTACAGGGAGAAGGGGGGGGTCATATCCCATATTGGTTGGAAAGGGGAGACACCATTTTATTGTTCAATACGGGGTGATGCTGCAGTATATGGGACAGGAACAAACTCTAATCCTCACATTTAAGAAGACAGTGAATGGCATGAATACACTGACGTTCCTTTTGCACAAGAAACAAAAATGTATGTTCCTATATATAGTATATGCACAGGATTAGCAACAATCAAGAAGAACAGTATTTACAAATAAAAGTATTTTTAACTGTTGGCTCTTAAAATATACCTATTCCTTGTCCACAAAACAACAAGGAATATCAGTGAACAGATGACTATCTTGTCTGATGACTGTTTTGAATGGTTAAACATGGTCAATTCCTATCCCTTTCAGACCAACTCAGACATGCACATATATATCTATACATATCTACGGAGTGGCGAACGTAGCTTGCCATCCGAGTACACGGTAAAGCCATTTATCCAGCAACACTGGGGCAGTTTGTGTGATACATTTCATCGAATGAAAACACGGCAGTCTAAAGAAAATAATACAAGACTACCAACACACAAAGAAAGGTTAGATTCCCCAAAGTGCACAGGATACAAAAAGCTCCTAAAAGTCAAAGGTGGGGGCATTGCACTGGACCAAGCTACAATTGTCACAAGTTAAGATATAATTGGATTTATGGGAACTGTATGGAGGACACAAGCACAAACAGGTTATGTACGAAAATGACCAAAAATAATTTATTTATTGGAGATATACAACTGCAGCATGTATTTTGTGAAGTGAGTAGTTAAAATGGAAATTATTTGAGTTTATCTTTGGGTAAAGAAGCTTAATGACAATAATAGCACAATCAGGGCCGAGCAGAGTGACTTGTTCATATACTGTAAAATTAGATACTGAGGAATTGAAAAATATGATGTAAAATTGAAAGACAAACAAGACAGCAGTATAGAACATAACATTTTCCTCACTTTAAATAATAATAATAATAATGCATTCTATACATTATCATTTATTTACTCCAAACTGATTCAGGAATTTGCTGATAAGTATAGTTTTAATTACATAAGCAGTTTTCCATACATATAAATTGTTATAAACCCTGAAATAGACAATTCCCTTACAACTGTTGAAATCAACAATAAAAACAATTAGCAATACAAATCCAGCAGATTGCAAGTTGACCTGATATTCAAATAGTGCTGCTCAATATATGGCTCTATGAAAAATCTTAATTCAAAACAAGCATTGTTCTGAGATTTTATATATGCATATATACATGTGTGTGTGTGTGGTTTCAATGATAATCACAAGATGTCAAATTACATGGGTCTATTGAGCTTTAAGGAGACTGTTGATCCCTCAATGTTCCCTTCAGTGATTTTTGAAACAGAATCCAATGTCAAAGTCTATATTTCTGTAAACAGAACGAAAATAAAGGCACATTTAGTAACTGAAACAATACAATACACCAAGGCTAATAATACTACACATGCTGATATACAAAAATTCTTTAGAACAATGCCAATCTTGGGTTTTCATAGATTCCATTTTTTTGTTGACAGTGTGGGCAGTGGTGGCTTGATGGTTAGGGAAGCGCACTTATAACTGAAAGATTGCTGGTTTGAATCCACGACCGGCAAGGCATCACTGAGGTACCCTGAGCAAGGTCCCGCCCCCAAGCACTGCTTGCCGGGCGCTGAATTAGCTGCCCCCTGCTATGACACGACGTCACATATGGGTTAAATGCAGAGGACACATTTCGTTGTGGTCCTGATCACTAAAAAAGACAGGGAAATATGGTATTGAAACTATTTCAATAGATATAAATTTTACAATACAATTCATCATTGTGTTACAAAATAGCAGTACACAAAGGCAATGTAACTGTGCAAACTGTCTGTATTGGTCAGTTGTGCCTAATCAGTGTGAGCAAGGCTGAATGAAAAATTGGCCCTGGACTTGAGGTCCCCCACTATAAACATGGCTGACCGGCCAGCCAATCCAGAAATTGCCTAGTGTGCCAGATGGTCAGTCTAGCCTCATATTGTACGTTTGACAACTGTACATACAGGAAAATATTAATTCCCCAATAAATCCCAAAAATTCCCCTGGAAAGGTACCTCCACTAAGAAATCCCAGAATCTGTATCTCTAATACATAGTATGCAGTATACTAGGGAGTATACTAGGGAGTATACAATAATAAGGAACAAGATTATTAAAAGCTATTAAAATTTTATATAGCACATTATGTTTTGAGGCAACTGAACCATGTAATATATTAGATTAAATAAAATTCCTACAATTGACAACACACTTCATGGCAAAGGCAGATCATCCAAGGGTCTCTGCAAAGTGCACTTTCAGCATGAACTTGCTGTATTGTCTCCATGTCTACAACATGTAATCTTTCAGCAACAACTGCATCATTCAAAAGGTACGCCAGCCATCAAGTAAAATGGATCACTTATATGTATACAAGGTCAGGGAGATGAATGCAACATTCTGAGAATTAAATTTCTTTTAATATTATAGGCTGTCTCTTTATTGACAAATCCCCCATTACTTTGGAATTGGGATTCATATATAAACCAGAATCATATTTAGAATATGTTCACTGATGACATTCCAGCATTGTGAGCACTATAGTAGTAGGTTCTGTCTTTGGAGTACAGTAGGTATATTCCCTAGACTAGGCCCTCTTTACCTCATCCAATATTTATTTGTTGTCTGTCCTCTATATATCAGTGTCCCTGGTTGATTCAGCAGCCCGCGCCAAACCATCTACCATCAGTGCTTCTTCTAAGCTCTTCCGTGCCTGATGGACCTTCAGCTCCTGTTCCCTATCAAGAGAATGCAAAACAATGGGATCTTGGAACCATTCCATGGAGTAATGAGCCATAAAATGTAAGGAAGATAAATTAGTTTTCCTTTTAATTCACTAATAATAATAATAATTATTATTATTATTATTATTATTATTATTATAAACCTCTGTATATTTCATCAGCACATTATTTGTTTAATTAATCCATTCACATATGAAAACTAAGCAGTATTAATCCTCTCACAGCAATAATGGGAAAACTAGCAGTAACAATTTCCATCCAGATTGTCTATGAAATTAAATGAATGGCAATTTATTACACTCAATAGTATATCACATACGCAAGATACAACCATCATATACTACACACAAAAAACAAGTGGGACTTTCTTCTTTATATATAAAAAAGTACTATGACATCCAATACTTGACATAGAAATTAAAAAAAAAATAAAAAATCTTTACTAGTATGAGTAGCATGTTCTTACCGAATGTCTTCATCTGTAACAACAAAAGCTTTGCAGAGTGGTTGTGATGTGTTAAGCCAGACGGCTGGGTTCTTCTCTGCTGCAGCTGACGTTTGACCAGTTATGGGGGTTGAACTCATGTGAAGAGCACTGGCAATGGCTGACAGTAAAGTTTCATCTGTTGTAGCTGGTCCAACACCTGGAAAATTCAAGTTCCAGGTCATTACCACGGGTTCTTTCATCAGTGAAATGAAATTTTTAAAATCTTAACTTAAATAAAGCAGGCATTACTTTGTAAACCTTTAGGAAGCTCCATGGTTCTCAGAACCTCTTCCGTTACATCTGATGACCTTAAACCTTTTAATCGCTTCTCCCAAAAAAGCTGCAAACAAAAAGAGAAAAGGTTGGTCATTTGGAGAGGGGAAAGTTAACACCACTTGTCCTCTCACCACTTTGAGTTTTACAGTCCCAATTTTGAACATAGTAAATAAAGAATAAGTTTAAAATTTGCAATAATAAAGAAAATTTTATGATATTTATAGCCAACTGAATGCGGCCAGGGGACACAGGAAATGTGGGAGGGGGTGAATGTTTTAATTTGAATTCATTCATCACCTAATACATAAAGCTTTGTATTTCATATAATATACAGTGCATTCAGAAAGAACACCTCGGGATTCCCCCAGAGGAGCTGGAGGAAATGGCCGGGGAGAGGGAGGTCTGGGTTTCCCTGCTGAGACTGCTGCCCCCGCGACCCGACCTCGGATAAGCGGAAGCTAATGGATGGATGGATACAGTGTAGGGGTGGCACGGTTCACAAAACCCACGGTTCGGTTTGTATCACGGTTTTAGGGTCACGGTTTTCGGTTCTGTA
>JAODJU010000119.1:25866172-25885396 GCA_026776725.1 Gnathonemus echidnorhynchus | reverse complement strand
GTAATTAAAATACCTAAAAATGAACAGTAATCAGTTACTCTACTTTTTCAGTGGAAAAGTAATTTAATTACAGTAACACCCAACACTGCGCACAATAGACAATTAGTATAAGATGTATGATCCTTTCTTCAATTGTTTTGTACTGCCAATTGTTTTACTTCATAATGTATTACTATCAAAGGCAAAATCGACATTTTAGACAATAATATAATGAGAGCCTGTTATCAGAATAATTTTAAAATTATAGAAAACTGATATGTTACGGTAATGAGTTCATGAGAATGACCTATATTGTGTTTAAAAATTAATTCATATACTTCAGCTTTTTTCCCCTCTTCATTAAGAAGAATTCTGTAAACAAGCCAATAGATATGGAGCAAATAGTATTAGTAGTAGCATGGACTGAACTGAACTAAATATCCACTAAATTTGGTGTTTCTACACCTTATAGGTCTCTGCTACCCATACTGTTTCAGTGCGGAATAATAATAAATAATAATAATAATAACAGAAGAAGAATGATGATAACTGCAAGCAGTGACTGTGGGGTTCAAAGGTTGAAACTTCGTCAGTGTTAAACATCATAATGTAATAACTGCACAAATCGTAACTGCACATAATTTAATAATGTAATAAAACCTCAATATGTAATAATCTGCCAATGTAATAAAAATGATAAATGCATAATGTATTAACTTATTGCATATAGTGTAATATGTTACTACATTATGTGCAAGTTATTACATTATGAACTTGGTGGAAACTTACAAATGTTATATATTGACACAAAATTGCCTGCTTTAAGCTCCAGTATGTACAGTTTTTACATACCATAATTCCCATCCATCCCAACCAACACATCACGGCCTGCATGATCCACATTTCACATCTCCCCTATGTTCATAAGCAGAGTCACCATTCAAATATAAACCACATACAACTATATATTGTTCCTTTATGTGGATTGTAAGTGTTTTGTGTACTGAAATATAGCACCCATAAGATCCAAGTAGAAAAAAAAAACGGTTTGAAAGTTAAGAAAATTTGGCCTGAAGATGGCGGTACAAGGATGGATTAACCCCAAATTTGATGCCTGGGTACTATGGCCTGTCCTCTATCAATGTGCCAAATTTCATAAAAATCTACCAAGAGGTTCTATGGGCTGCCAGAAACTCCCATGGTAGACAGTATATTAATGAAAAATGTTAATCATTATAATAGCAAGAAGAAAAGCAATATGGAAAAGCATTTATTTATCTATTACTATTTTTCTGTATTTATTTTATCTTTTACAGATTAATTCTTTTTATGGCACTCCTATGACATACTTACTGAAAGATCTAAGAAATGTACACTATATAAAAAGGTTTTCATAGAAAATGACAATTTGACATAAAACATGTATAGTATAGTATTGTTTAATTAGAAATTGGTAATAAATAGACTTTTACGTGATCATTCTTGCTAGCAGGTTAGGGGTGCCCTAGTTTTTTTTGCAAATTTTCACAATTGCAAGCATCATCCACATCTAACCCTTGCAAATGTGAAAGGGCTGCTGTACTTGTATAAGAATTATAGAACACATCAGTACATAGAAATACATAACTATATAAATAATTCACATGCATTTTAAGCAGTTGAAAATGGATGGATGGATGGATGGATGGATTTGGTAACATTTACTTTTAAATGTGTAATAATTATGAAAATTTTGTTCTGTAACGTTCTGCTTTCTGAATACCTCAGTATTGCATTTGGCCATGTAGAGGCGCATGACAATACAGCCCCCCAGTGGCCGAAGTGAAAAATGCAATTAAGTGGTGACGGAATGAATGTAAGGCCTGTTTACATATGACACACCTGTATTTCATTGTTTCTCTGCCCAAAGTGCATATCCACCCTAAGTGTAAGTAAAATCCAGACTTCAGTGGATAGGAGAATACACTTACTGTAAGTGAAAAAAAGAGTGCTTTTTTGACTTAAGTGCTTGAGAGAATCGATCTCAATTTATTTAGGCTTTTACTTACTGAGGCAGTATGCTAATCATGCAGCAGCTAGTTAATAGCAAATAAAATTAGCAGAATAATTTATATAACTCCAAAAATATACAGGGGTTGGACAATGAAAATGAAACACCAAGTTTTATACCAGGTGCACCTTTAATTGGGCAGCTCTGGTTTTATGTTTTTTGGATACAATCCAGATTAATACCCGGACATCCCTTTCAGACAGCTTCCTCCTGCATTCACTGTTACTCCTGTTGGATATGGTCCGTCCATTGTGGTGGTATGACATTACTCTGGATACAGTGGCTCTTAATACACCACAAAGATTTGCTGTCCTGGTCACAGATGCACCGGTGAGACGCTCACTAACAATTTTTCCTCTTTTGCACTCCAATATGTCCCCCAGTATGTTGTTTGAAGGAACCCATTATGTTGCGATATTTTACAGCTGTGCTTTTGCTCAGCTAACCTTCACACTCTGCGCTTACTGATGGAATCTGCAATCAGTGAAGATTAAAATTAGCCACCAGGCTGCACATATAGTGGCGTGAACCACAAATACTATTTTGGCTTTGTTTCGGTCTAACCCCTGTACATGCCACATCTGAACAAAAACCAGCTTTTGCAGTCTTTAAACTGTGCTTTAGCGTTTTCAGAGTCTTGGTTTAGGTTTCTTTTTAAAACACGCAATTAGTTATAATGTAATATAATAATGTATAACGTAATATATAAAAACGTATACACCTTAAAACAATGGAGTGATAATACTCAGAATTAATACTTATAGAAGTATTTCATGTAGTGTCGTAAAAAATAACTGATTTCCCCATCACTGTTAAATGGGACCTTAGACTGCAGTTCCAAGTCATCATTACCGAGGATAGTCGGCAAATTTCTTTATACCTTGTGCAATGACAATAAAGGCATGCATTCATTCATTCATTCACTCACTCACTCATCTATCCCCCTTTCTGATGACAATATAAATTTAGCTTCTGCTCCAGAAGAACAAAGATTCAATATAAAAATAATAATTGAATGTCACGTCATTGTGATGATGAACAAGCAGAGACAAGCCTTGATGAAGACACACAGCAAACCTGTCTGGGCTGTTCTGAGGATCTCTGCAGGTCGCTCTTCACTTTGTTGCTGGGATGGTTGACTACTTTGGTGACCGGCTGTTTAAAAATAGACGCTGTTTGTCTGATTGGAAGGGAAGTGTTCAAGTCAGGTTTTCCCTGGATGGGGCAGAAATGAGAGACGCTATGAGTAAAGCAGCAGGGGAAATGGCATCCCGTTTTAGTTGGAGCAAAAAAAAATAAAAAATAATACAGCCTAATTCATTATAACATAACACCATGTTGTCACATTACATCCTTCTCAACTGTAAATTAAATTTTTACCACAACTGATTTCCAGGGAATGACTCCCTAAGTAGCTTTCTAATACTTTGTAGCTATAGCAAGCTCCCAGTGTGAAACACTACAGAAAGATTTCCCATCAAATCCAAACTGCATTTACCATGGTGCATGGACGCAAAATGGAAAAAGGAATGACGACGAAAAGGAAACATTTTGTACTTCCAAGTTTATCAGCAAATTACTAATTATAAATGCGATGCCTTCATGTGAATTACCAGAAACATGGTTAAATTTAGGAGTAAAAACAGACTAGAGACTACAATGAAATACTATACTTTTAGAAAGACATTTCCAGTACTGTCATCATGGGGAGGAATCAATTTACCCGTTTAAAAAAATAATCATTATTTCATCAACTGCATGTAACGTAACAAATGCAGTAAAATGACATGCAGCCAGGGAAAAAATTAAGAGACCACAGCACAAATTTTGTTTCACTCAATTTATGGGTGTGCATCTGAATAATATATATTTTTTTGCAAACAACTACACCCTAGTTTTCTCTGTTTCTCATTAATGAAGGGCTTCTTCCTTGCTTTATGGGACTTCAGTCCTGCTTCTAGGAGCCTGATACACACTGTCCTAGCAGTGCACTTCACACCTGCACTTAATGTTTCCCGTTCCTTTTGAAGGTCACTTGATGTCATCCTCTGATTCACGAGAAACTGTCGGATAAGTTAACAGTCATCTCTGGCATTAGAAATGTCACTTCTGCCTTTTACCTGGCTGGTTTCTGGTTGTTCCCAGTGTCTCCTGCTTCACCTTATTCTTGTGTACAGCTGGCTTAAAAATTTTGAACCTGGAAGCAACCTGCTGCTCAGCGTAGCCTTCAGCCAGCAGAACCAGTGAACCATACCAGTGTTTAAAAGTATTTGTTCTGCTTCAAATAGCCAGATTTAGGATATTTATACATGTAAGAAAAAATATTTAATAATAATCAGTTTCGTATTATGAAAAGGCATTTTAAATCTCACACAAAACATTATAGGCAACTTACAGACACCAGTTCACCTAAGCATGCTTTGGGACTGTAGGAGGAAAGTGCAGCACCTGACTGACACTACCACAAACATCGGGGAAGCGCGTTAGCATCTCCGCCAAAAGCAAATGGATAGCGTATTATAACATAAACTCATCTGGAAGTACAAGAGGGGGAAATAATCTCAGATTACCCTCTTCAGTTCCAACGGAAAAATATTTCCTTGCATCGAGAAAGCAGGTGGTGTGGTGGTGCAGTGGTTAGCACTGTCCCTCACTGGCTCCAGGTGTGTGGAGTTTGCTTGTTCTCCCGTTCAATCACCACAGGAAGAAAACCATTCACTCCCATTGATATCTCAGATGACATCAGACCCACCCATGTACATTTTCATAGTATACAGGCCACCTAACTGAATTTGGGGAACTTCTCACTGGCTCAGTTATTAACTTGGGGAATATTATAATACTTGCCGCTTACAATATACACGCGGACACAGAGACTGATGCTTTCAGCAAAAGTTTCCTGTCCAACCATACACTATAGTTGATTATTGCTCACAGAGTTCATGTTCATCATGCATCTGACTGTCCATTGATTAGGAAATAGTCAGAGAGGGAATTATTCACTTTCGTGATTCAGCCACCATCTTTGACTATGGCGATTATTATTACACGTCACCTAAAAATTGGCTACAATTAATTAATGCAAGAAGTAATGTGAATTTCACCTCTAGTACAAAATGTTAACAAAGTCAAACTACTTTAATACAGTGGTTAGTCAGGTTCTGGATGAAACAGCACCTTTGAAAAATAAAGCAGTCTGGTGGTTTTGACTGTTCAATGATCACACACATTCTTAAAGGCGTGCCGCAGATTAGCGCGCAAATGGAAATCTATGGGGTTAGAGATGCTCTATGGGGTTAGAGATGCTCAAGTTGGCACCGTCTGACGGCCCACAACAATACAAGCATGTCCTTTATTGTGCTTGTTCAGCCTATTACTGTCCCATTATCGATCTCAATAGAAATAACCTTCGCTACCTTTTTTAAGACAATAGCTTACCTAACAAATAAAGATGAACCTGTGCTACCAAGTAATATTGGTAGTGAACATTTTCTTCTTTAACAATAAAACTACAAAAATGTTTAAATAGCTCACAAATAACTCTGATGCAAACAGAACATGCACATGCCATTAATGTATTTGAGTTAGTCAACGAAGAGGAGTTAAAAACACTAATAAACTAAAACAAAATCGACTGCCAGTTCAAAGGACCCAATTCCCACCCAACTTAGTAAAGAATCCCAGGGAGTTCTGACAAGACCTATACCTGGCATAATCAATGTATCTGTCTTCAGGCGATGTACCTGACTAATTTAGGGTGTACTCACTCTAGGCGATCCGTACCATGCTCAAGCATGTTTGACCCCCAAAGTCCAGTTCATTTGACTAGTGTGACTGCTCTCTGCCGTGCCTGGGCATGGTACGCTGAATCATATCTGGGCTCGCTTTCAGAGGTGGGTCGGGGCACAGTTCAGTTGCACTCAGCCACGTTACGCATCTACCATGATCGCTAACTCTGCCCGAGCAAGGAATTCGGCAAGGAAGTTGCCCATGACGCGACTGGCCATTTAACAAACATGGTGGCAAAGGGATCACTTTAGTCTATGGCAGAGGTGCAGTATCGACACCAATCCATATCTATCAGATGGATCAGGTGTCAGCCGTGTGTGACAGATTCATGTCTGATACTTACTTATTTAGTCTTCAGCAGTCTGTAACAAGCTTCTATCTCTTGTTAAATTTGCACCATCGCATAACAGGTTTTCCCCCCATTTTAGATGAGTTTTTTGCAGCATTCAAGCTGAACGCTAACGCTGCCACTCAGTTTTTTCTAACATTCAGCGGGTGCGAGCGCAGTGACTTCTGCCTGCTGTGACATCATGTGCATACCCTTTGAGGTAGGAGGAGCGCAAGAACACCAGATAAAAGGTTGATGCTCTGGAAGTATGTTATGCTGGAAACAACTAGTAGCACAGTGATTTGCAATCTCTGTGACAAAGTTTTGAGAGGTGGGAATAGTGTTTAGTGGAAAAACCCACTAAAGCAAGCGCATGCAATTGGGCGAGACAACACAAATATGAAAAAATGAATAGATGATTTGAGAGTCACTGGCTTGGGCTGTTCTGCAAACTCGCTACAGCTTGTGATACATGAAGGGCTGCTGTCGCAACAACGTAAGTGACACTGTTGCCAGTGGAAGAAAAATCGTGGGGCATTCTATGCATTTGCCACTTGCACATACTCTCTGGGAAGACATACAAATTAAACTGCAAATGCCTCAAAACACTTAACACAAGATGGACAAATGAGGTGGAACGGTATGTTATGTATGATTCTAGTAGCCTAATTAACAAAGCTTTTTTGGTATACATTTTTTTTTTCATTTTTATTTGCCAGGTTAAATAAGGAGCTTTGGTATCAGATCAGTACTCATATCCGCAGATGCCCTGTTCAGGTATCGGGATCGTGTCGGCACTGATACAATTAGATCGGTACGCCTCTAATGATAATGCTAAAGTAAAGAGAGCTTTTGTATCAGAAACTGTATTGCTATTGGCGGTTGTGTAATGGAATTGGATCGGAATAGATAAAATGTGGATCAGCCCATCCCTAGTTGACAGTGTAACTGTGCTCATGCTTCAGGAACAGCGTGCAGCCTTTGACACTGACCATTCTACTCAATCACATAGACTTGAATGTAATGTTGGGCTGTGTGGAATGGTGATGGTTTAAATCCTATTTGACTAATTTATGTCAAGATGTGCAAGTGTCCAATAACTGCACCCCTTCGTCAGTGTCACCGGTCAAATACGGAGTACCACAGGGATGAGCTCTTGGCCCTATACTGTTCCCTCTACATTCAGGTAACATAATGAGAAAACGTAATATTACCATTCTTATCCTGCTGACATCCAAATATACATTTCAGCTATGCCTAATGACACTTCATGTGTTGTTACTTTAGCTAATTGCTTTAACATTAGAACTGCTGGGATCTCCTTTACCCAACAGCAGCACATACTCCTGCGTATCACACCTTTCATTTCTGCTAATGGGCCATCGCATTAGCATTAGCATACCGCTCACCCATCAAGAAAACGATGGGACAGTCAGTAACGCTCACAGTAGCAGAGTCGCGGTCAACCCAAAAAAGCTGTAAAACCCATAATACAGTCCTGCTTACATCAAATATTTTAGTGCTCATTGATTAATAGTATTGGTTTTGATAACCCCATGCCGGTAATAATTTTTTTTTTTTACATAGATACCAAAAGAACTGATCACTTTAATTACTATTAAAGTTGGGTACGGGTGGTCATATTATTATAAGGTTTCCCAGCTCACTCGTGTTCGAGATGCAAAGTCAGTCTCAGTCTTTAAATTTCAACTGAAGACTTATTAACTAATAATAAACGTATAAGCCCTCAATAAATGTTTTATTTTACCCCTATGCCATATCTGAGAACTGATAATCTTTTAAAATAGGCCTACATCCAAAAAACATTTATATGATGCTCATAAAATCTTTAAAAATACAAGTACTGATTCAAACTATCACCTGAGACACCTTGGGAGACTCGAGTGCTTCTCCTGTACCAAACTACGAATGTTCAATTCCGGAGGATTCCAGGTCAAGCTAGGCACCAAGATCTGGATCACCATCCAGACAGAGTCCAATCTCGAGAACATACTGGATTCATGTTAATATACAGAAAATATTTATTCTTTAAAATATAGAATTGAAAATGTTTTAAAATGTGGTCAGTCCCAGGCTGCACTGTTTTTTTTACCACCTGACATACCAACTAATTAGCTCAGTTGCAACCTCAGTGCTCCCAGAAGGTGAACAATGCAACCGATCATGTTGCACCCATGTTTGTGCACAACAGTTTATATACAGGGACCACTGTGAGGTAGAAATACCAGCCAAAGTAGTTTGTTATGGTCAAAGTCTATTAGGCATAATACATGTTTGCATCTTGAAATAATGCCTGTGTCTAGTGTCTTAAACTGCAAAAGTAAAAGTTGCAACAATCGTACTGAAATATTTTCCCTATAAAACCAAACCTAGTGTTTGCTAAAAACGTACATGTAAAGGCAAGACGGCTAAGCATTAATGAGGCTCAACTATCAGCTAAGTGCTGCATTTGAGGTTTATCCATCAACAATGAAAAGCTGAAACTTTAGGTAGTTCTGCACTCTTTCCAGTTTTGTTTACTGAACCACAGTCAAGATCAACATTTACCAACACTAACAATAAATAATAATAATAATAACAACAGATACTGTATTGTTCCCCATGGGGAAATTCTTTTTACAACACCCTCCAACTTGTTCCCTGCAGGTGAGAGCAAGCTGGACATGATGTGCAGCCCCCCATAGCAGCGCCCAGGGAGCTGGGGGTTAAGGGCCTTTCTCAGGGACCTGCAGATGTGCCGAGGCCGGGCTTGAACCGGCAACCTTCTGATTACGGGCACAGGGGCTAAGCCCACTGAGCCACATGCTGCCATACGTAAGAATATTTTTGACATATGCAGCACTCAACAAGAAGGCAGGCCTCTGTGTCCAATGTAACGATACCGAGATATCAGTTCACCAGTATACCTTGAAAAGACTGAAGTTCTCGTTGCGTAGCCGCTGCTTGTTCTTCTGAAGCTTGCTTGGCATCATTTTGCCTGTGCGAAAGTCGAAGCATCCCAGGTCCACTGTGTTTCCTAGGTATCGTGACAGTTGTGGCTTGCTCCGGAATTTCTTTCCTGTGGGGCTAGAAAAGAAAGAAGCTATCGTGATTGCTAGCAACATACCTTCACAGCCCACAAATTAAATAAAATTATTAAAAAAAAAAAAAAAAAAAAAAAAAAAAGTGGCACGATGCAAAGGATTCACAATGGTTTGTTTTTTCATCATCTGTCTAATTGCTTTGTTACAACAGGGACTTTACGGCTCTCGTCATGTATAGCAGGGACGCCGGCTAAAAGGCCAAGTTGTGCCCTACTTTTAGCTGTATGCTGTTCAGGAAAGTAGCCCTTTAGCTCCATTAAGTGCAATGAATGCAATTAATCGCCGGTAAGTTATTTACCTAGTATTAATGCAATTATGAATGCACACAATTTGGGCAGCTCTGAACAGGCACATCTTTACCACAGCCTGCACTGTCACAATTACTCAATTACTCAGTTATTTAAAAGCGTCGATTTAAGTTTTCCTTCTCGATTACTCTGCATTATTGCGGAAGCAAGACCACGCATAGTGGGTAAGGGTGCAAATAAAGAGCGACAGCCTCAGTTGTGTGGAAGCACTTCACATTAAAAGTGAATGAAGATGCAGTCATCTGTCAGTATTGCAAAGCAAAACTTAAATATCACCACAGATACCTGTAGAAGGACTGCAATGCAAATATATCTTAAAAGAAAACATTTGGGTTTGAGGGACTCAATAATGCAAGGTTACCCACAGAAATGTTCCTTGAAGCCTTACAGAGTAGTCTAACGTGTCTTTGTTGTCACAATGGTGACTTAATTTACCTTCTACAATTCCTCTATGCAAAAATAAGTGCTGCTATAATGAAGATTAACCCTGTGGCTTAGCCGCATCATCTTACATTATACAGTACATAATAACCAAATAATATTTATGATTATTAGGGGTCCACAGCAGGTAGTCCTTATGGACCACTGTGGATTTTGTTAGGATTTCTCTTTTATTATTATTATTTTTTTTTTTTCTTCCCTCAAACGAAATGGGCAGCTTAAACTTTAAGACCGACCAAATTTGGTGGGAAGGTGTCGATTCCTACCCACTACTCAGACCATCCGACCCAAACCAGACAGTCAAGGGGGAAGCGCTACACTGCAGAATTTTCCATTTTAGCTTACATCTCCTGACCTGTTAAGTCTAGACTTGAAATTCCGTTCCGCAGATACAGTGGGCTGTGCCCTACCTATTTGTTCTCACACAATTTAGCCAAGAAATATTCGGGGTGGAGTTAATTTGCATAATTTCCAAAACCTACTTCAGCAAACTAGTCCTTTCAATAAGGCACCGGAGCTGATCAAAAATTGTCATAAAAACTTTGGCATGTCTTCCACATGGCCCAAACTGGATCTTAATCAAGCCAGCTTTTAGTAATCCCTCACTTACTAGTATTTATTATCATTATTATTATTGTCGTTAATAAATAATAATAATAATAATAACAACAACATGTTGTGTGTTTAGGGCTGAAGAGTATTTCTGAGAAGTTCATGTTGAGATTTGCAATTTTTGCAATATTTAGGGTTGAAAATGAATTATATAGCCAAATAGAACTTACTCAATATTGTCTCTGTGGATTAGAAAACATTTCCGTACAACAGAAGACGTATGTATTTTCATGACCAGTTCTTGTTCGCTTTGCTCCTCTTCACTCATCTCACAGTCTTCTCACACACATACCACACAGTCTATGAATGAGTCCGGCAGTAAGGAGAATGATCATGGCTCTTGGAGGACACATGCAGAACTCATGCACAAGTAGCACTGGCAAACTGTAGACTCCCTTTTTTTTTTTTACATATACTAGATAATTTTGCAAAGGGACCATCATTAAAATTTAAAAGCTTGCTAAGGTTCATTTCCATTGACAGTAAAAATGTTTTGGTGCAACTAGTGATGAATTGAACCCAGCAGAGTACCGTGACAATTACATGTGCCAGAAACGCCGTGTCAATGTTAACACTGCACATTGTGCAAGTCGAAGGCAGTACGGTGGTGTAGTGCGTCTCAATGTCACTGCACGCCGCCGCTTTGCATGTGTGGAATTTGCATGTTCACTGTGTTGGTGTGTGTCTGTGTGTGTGTGTGGGGGGGCTTTTCAATGGATCCTCCGGGTTCCTTCCACTGTCCAAAAACATGAAACTTAAGTGAACTGTAGTGCGTGATTGAGTGTGCACCTTCCCTGCGATGGCTGGTTCCTGCCTTGTGCTTATTATATATAAACGATTACGGAATCATCAGATTAACTGATAAATGACTTGATTATTTATACAAAGCGATAGTGACAGCCCTACTAGCATCCACTGGTCCCTTCAGGGCATTTAAAAGTACTGCTGTTATTTCAGTCCAGCCAGAAATTTCATTTGTTTTGTTTGTTCTTAACTGCCTTTGCAAGCCGATTTATTTGAATTATGGCAAATTGGCCAATTAATAGGGTAACGACATTTAGGATGACATTCATTTAATAGCGAACAACAGTTAGGCTTTTAATTGAAGCACCACGTTCTATACTGACAACATCCACTAAACCAGTGGTTCCCGGCCCAGTCCTCAGGGACCCCAGACAGTCCACATTTTTGCTCCCTCCCAGCTCCCAGCCAATCAAGAACAAGGGGCTGGTACACCTGGTACAGGTGTTGGGAGCTGGGAGAGAGCAAATATGTGGACTGTCTGGGGTCCCTGAGGACTGGGCTGGGAACCACTGCACTAAATTAAACTCCATTCTGAGCAGTAAAATGACTAATGCCAAAAATGAAGTCCCACAAACTAACTAAGCTCTAAATGGTCTTGAGACTAAATACATTTCTAAATACTAAATACATTTTCTGATTCCCTTGTACACTATAGCATCCAGACCCCTGAAGTCATCTGGGACAGATTTACTCCCTATTCTCAGAATCCTGAGCATCTGTAAAGTACTGTGAACACCTCGCACCTGAATTGTGCCAAATAAGCTTGCTTTGCGTTGCCTAACAGACAAATAAAAAAAAATACCTACTACGTAAATGGTGATTAAATGACCATAAAGCATAGATTTTTGCTTTTAAAGGAAGTAGAGAAGAATACATTTGGAATGTGAGACATATTATGCATTATTATAAACACATGGGCTCAGATGTACGCATATATTAGTTATTACCACGGTATTACGAATTAGATGACCGAAACGCTTAATTTCTGCCATAGAATTAGTTGAAGCTTTGTTTGGACAGGTGCCAGGCCTACCAGAATAAGAACCAGTTGGATTAGAAGACATGCTGTATTACTACAAAGATCTGAGCGAATAAATTTACTTCTGCAAAACCCATAGTGCTCACACACTACACTTGCTTTGCTGACACATTTTCTTTAGGCAAGAACACAAATAACAAAAACATTACATTTAATTAAATAAAAATAATAATTTGAGAGCTTGAAATAGCAAATTGAGAGCAGAAAAAAAGTAAACGGCACATTTTGGGGATTATGTGAGCTCAGGTTAACATTGTCTCAGAACATTTAATTAAATCATTTGATTTAATTCACTGTACACACAGGGAAAAATTTTTTTTAAATGGCCGCCCGTGGCCCGTCTAGGGTTCCATCTGTACAATTAGTTTATCGGATACCGGAAACACCCCGTGACCCCGGTTACATCACTGAAGATGTGTCCAGGTTGCACCACAAGGTGTATTTCAGTACTAGTACTTACTGTTACGTCACTGAAAATGTTGGTCATAATGCAAATGAGACAAAGAGAATATAAATATGGACATCAAGACATACACAAACAAAAACAGGTAACCTCCAAATTGGGAAAGATTTTGCATGGCACGTAAGGGGAATGTGCGATAAATCTATAGGTGCGGTTTCAGAGTTACAAGTCATAGATAGGGCTCACAGTATTCAGGCAAAAACACATTTATTGGCTTTAGCATTTCCAGTTAATGCATCCAGTACTTTTATAAACTGGACGGGTTGTTGAGTGTGTGAGGAGAATGCATTAGAATGGCAGGGCAGGTGACGGGGCTGTCCGGGGAATACAATGCTGTCATTCCAACAGCATCCCTGTCTAGTTTTATAAATGCCGGTTCCTGTGTCACTGCTCTTGATAATAATAAAATTATGAAAACAACATTGTATTCACTGCTGGTAAAACAGTAATGACACAACCTATGCAGACTACAATTAAATGCTGCGATGCTCCGCTACACAGTACCTCATACATGCAGCACAATACTTAATTGCTGTTAATTTGTTTTATTAGATCAGCTACACAAAAACTTCAGGATTCTTAAGTATGTGCAAAGCTGTAGCTGTAAGATTGTCGGCGCCAGTTACGGCGACAAACCTTGAACCCGGTCATGGACACCAGTAGTAAAGGAAGCCGTTAGGCCAAATGAAGAGGGCTCTCGAGCTTAGCTAGTTTGCGGGACTTCAGTGGCGGCTGACAGGTACTGGCAGGCCAAGCAGAATGCAGCTTTGGCAGTTGTAGAAGCAAAAATTCTGATGTGGGAGGAGTTCTGCAAGGCCTTGGTAAATGACTTTCGGTCGGCCTCAAAGAGATTCCGGCAAACCAGCAGGCAACTCCGTAGGGTGAAACAGGGCCTTGGCCAGCAGGAATCCAGTGCTGTTGACTTTAACTCGGGGTACAGTTGGGCAGCGGAAGGGCTACTTTGAGGATCTCCTGAATCCCACCGACTCGTCTTCCTTGTAGGAGGTAGAGTCAGAGAACTCAGAGGAGAACTCACCTATCACTAGAGCTGAGGTCAATGAGGTAGTAAAAAAAAAAAAAAAATGGTAAGGCTCCAGGGGTGGATGAGATTCACCCCAAGTTCCTGAAGGCTCTTAATGTCGTTTGGCTGACACGCCTCTTCAACATTGCGTGGAGTAAGTCAGCATTGCCGGCAGGAAGTCAGACTTGTTCCCAGTGGGTGTTGGACTTTGCCAGGGCTACCTTTGTCACTGACTCTGTTCATAATTTTTATGGAATTTCTAGGCGCAGCCAAGGGGTGGAGGATATCCAGTTAGGTCACCTCAGGATTGCATCTTTGTTTTATTCAGATGATGGTCCCGTTGGCTTTACTGAGCATGCTCTGCAGCAAGTATCAAGCTGTTGGGATGAGGATCGGCACCTCTTAGTCTGAGGCCATGGTTCTCGACCAGAGAAGAGTGGATTGCCCCTTCCACATTGGGGATGAGTTACTGCCTCAAGTGGAGGAGTTCAAGTATCTCAGGGTCTTGCTCGTAAGTGAGAGAAGAAGAGAGACCGGGGAGATTGACAGGTGGATCGGTACAGCATCACCAATTACGTGGATATTGTACTGGAAGAAAGAGCCAAAAAATGAAGCTGCTGATTTACTGGTTGACCTATGGTCCTATCTTACATATGATCACAAGCTCTGGGTAATGACCAAAAGTATGAGATTACAGATACGAGTGATGAATACAGATACATGAAGATGGATATCTGGAAGGGGGCTCAAAGTAGAGTCACTAGGAGTCAGCTGAGGTGGTATGAGTGTCTGTCTAGCGCATGTGCAACCGGTCAAAGACCCCTAGGGAGACCCAGGACATGCTGGAGAGATTATATCTCTTGGTTGGCCTGGCAGCACCTAAGTATTCCCCCAGAGGGGATGGAGGAGGTGGCTGGACCTGGATAAGCAGCAAAAAAGGGACCATTACTTCTTCTGAGACTTGAAGACCCTTGAAGGGATGCCTGCCCATTGTAGGGTACATACATGCGCGTACACATTCACACATACAATCATACTTTCATCAGACAATTAGCATAACTGCACATCTTTCTGTTGTGGAAAACCAGCAGAACATTTCGTGAACATGCAAACTAGGTGCACACAGAGCAGAAGCGGGATTTGAACCACCAATCCCCAGCGGTGTGAGGTACCAGATGATGTTCTTACTTTATGTAAAGACAGCTGTCTTTTAACTGCATTTCTCCCACTATATTATTAGTTCTGCAAGGTGAAAATATCTTGAATCCCAGTTAAATAATAGATATTTGCTGTAGACATGTACTAAATATTTTCATTTCACATAAGTTTTGTTTTTTAAACATGTCAGTAGTACTGGATACACTGGCTGCACACTTGTCAAAACTTGATTAGTCTGCCACCTTCTGGAGCTGTTCTAAGTGAAAAAGTCAAATTATTTTATTACTCCAACACTAACTGAATTCATTCTTGAACTACATTTAAAGATCATCACTGAACTTTAGGGTTCCCCATGGTAAATTTTGTAGACTGCAGGGGGGTTGAAAGAGAGAGCCAGAGCCAGAGAAGATTAATCTGTAAGGGAGCCAGATTACCCCTTACTAAATAAATATGAAGTTATATGTTGACAGATTTTATTTTTTATTTTTTTCGCAGTAGGACTTGAGTGACATGTGAAAGGCACGCATTTTGTGCAAATGTAATTATAACCAAATACAGTTAGTGAATGGGTTGGGCACATTCTGATTCACAGTATGACTCATAAAAATCTCTATTTCTACAGGCCATGAAGCAAACAGGCAAACACCACTGGCTAGCATGCAAGCCACCTACAGTGCCTTCAGAAAGCATTCAGATTCAGGCTCCACATTCTTTAGGAGACCTTTACAATGACATGCATTTTTCTTTCTTCTGATGGAATTAACAGCTGTGCGCCTATGTCAAATTCACTTGACTGGCCATGATTTAGCAAGGCAAAATAAGAACCACTTACCGTTATTGCAGAAAATACTCATAACATCACTAGCGCAAGAATTATCTGAGGGACAGGACTCGAGTTGTCATGATTACGTGATCAAACTTGATTACTCTTATTAAAAAGCAAAATTTTCCTTCTCAATTGCTCTGCAAGATGGCAGAAGGAAGACAGCACGTAGTGGAAGAGGATCCAAATAAAGAGTGAAAGCATCAGTTGTGTGGAAGCACTTCACATTAAATGTGAGTGAAAATGCATTCGCCATTCAGTAATGCAAAGCTCACCACAGCATGACTGCAATGCAAATACAGTGGTACCTCAGAATTCAAACTTAATCCATTCAGAACTCGGGTTCGAATCCTAAAAAGTTCAAGTTCTGATCGAATTTTCCCCATAAGAAATAATGAAAAACCAATTAATTGGTTTAATTCCTCACAAACGCTCCACACAGTCTATGAGTGTGTCCAACAGCAAGGATGAGAATAATTATGATTGTTTCAGAGAGTACATGCCGAGCTCATGCAAAAGCAGTGGTGGTAAACGTTAGACATACAGTACACAAGACAATATTGAAAATGAATCACCATTAAAATTGCAAAGCTTGCCAAGTTTTGTTTCCTATGATTGAGTAAAAATGTTTTAGCGCAACTTATTGCCATCATATGTACATGACAATCAGAGTCACCAGTGCGTTGCAAACACACATCAGATATATAGCAGGCTACATATCTGGACATGTTGGCAACTCCAAATCCTGTAGTATGAAAAGTGTTGTGACTGGTAACTGTATTTTTCCATGGGCCACAGCTCTATCAGCAGAGTGATGTCACCGTTTAGTTCTGGAGTAAAAAGGAGCAGCATGTGGCTCAGTAGGCTAAGCCTGTGTGCCTGTAATCAGAAGGTCGGTGGTTCAAACCCAGCCTCAGCATGTCTGCAGGCCCTTGAGCAAGGCCCTTAACCCCCAGCTGCTGGGTAGCGACCCCTTGCTGACAACTTACTCCACAAAGAGTAAGCGGATGGTGGCATAAAGACAATTTTGATTAATGAAATATCTATTATTAGACTATTATTAAAAGAATTAACCCCAGTTTCTTCAGGGACTGGCTGACCTTGCTTTCTCAGCTTTATGTTACTTCGTTTAGATAAAGACGTCTTCTAATTAAATGCAATGTGAGCAGGCCAAAATAGGCAGAATTATTCTGCAAATTTAAGAAAATGTGGCATTTTATTTTGTGCGCAAAATGCCCCTCCCTTGAAAATAATATAAGAAGCAAAAAAAAAAAATCCAAAAGCAAGCAAACAAGAGGTGCCATCAACAAATACCAAAAATAAAACAATTATTAAATACAACTGTCTCAGAAAACACGAAACAGAAATTTCACCAAGAGATCTAATTAAATTTGCAAAAATTAGTCATTCCATACTTCTAGCAGTTTCTGACCTCAGTTGGCATAAGCCTGAGGACCCAGCCTGAGGGATCCAGCCTGAGGGACCCAGCACACAGCAATGCAAAATATGCTACTATAGCATTATGAAATGAAGTCCCTTAAAAACAAGATTTGTCAAATCGATTTGTCAATTTATTCAAAGATATCTAATATTTACAAGAGGCAACACAGTGGTCCAGGGCTTAGCACTGTTGCCACACAGCATCTTCAGGGTTGGGGATTCGATTCCTGCCCGTGTCTATTTGTATGTGGGGTGTTTATGTTCACACCATGTTTATTTGTGTTCCCTCTGAGTCACTCCAGTTTCCTCTCCGATTCAAAAGGGAAAAAAAGACTACATTTCCAGTGTGTGTGTCCTGTAATGGGCCCCTGCCTTCTTTCTTATGCTCCTTGTTCTGTAGGCTGCAGAGAGAAGCGACTACATGTTAATTATAAAGAATAACCAACTGAAGTGAGGAGAAGGCACGCCGAAAATCCTGCGATACCACAGCAGCACTCAAAATGCTATTAACCTGTTTATGGAAGATCATTATCATTTTATAGTCTTTACAGTCTAGAAACCAACAATTAAAAATAAAATAGCAAACATACGGGTTCCCATCAGGACTAAATTGTGAATGTGGAACAAATCAGCTGCCTCAGCATCGCTCTCACATTAGCATCAGCAGTAGCTACTGCTGTTCACAGCATGAAATGATACTTTGTGAGTGATTTGATCAGTACCTTTAGTGTTAGTTTCCACATATGCAGTCTTGCTCTCCTATACACATACCAATACAAGTGAGAGTGAATCTTGGGGTCAGAGCAGCCATATGGAACACCTGGAGCACTTACAGGGGGTTAGGGGCCTTGGTCAGGGGTGCTGTGGGGATGCCAAAGCAGAGGTACTCAAGCTAGAGACCTTCTGATAGCAGGCGCAGGGGCCGAACTCACTGCGTCACACAAAGGAAGCCACAGATACATAAAAAATAGACCTACATCCTGGCAAGGCTGTACTTAAGACTCCAGCCTGTCTGTAGAGTAATGCAAGACGTTTTCATGAATGACTGGACTCAGCAGTCCAACAGGAGTATAATCATCACCAAACAAATCAAAGTTTTAATAAAGCTATATTAAAATTGCGCTTTTTATAACCATTCCTAAAACAATTTGTAGCAAAAAAAAAATCCAATATAGTCTAGTTTTTCTACTTGGTCACAGATACTTAAGAAAAATGTAAACATATTAATATTGCAGGCATTAGACAAATTAAAGTTTTAAACATTTTAAAAAGAATTAGTCCATAATAGTCCAAAGAATAATCCATCCATTTTCTAGCTGCTTATGTTAGTTTGGGTTGTGGGCAGCACCTGGAGCATATCCAGGGGCGGAGCTAAAGGCAGGGCAGGCAGAGCTAAAGGTGGGGTGGGCGGAGCTAAAGGCGGGGTGGGCGGAGCTAAAGGCGGGGTACACCCTAGATTGGATGCTCCTCCAATTCAGGGCACATACAGACTCAAGGGAACAATAGAGACTCCAGTTGACCCAACCATATATCTTTGGATTGTGGAAGGAATCCAGCACATCATGCAAACTCTACCCACACACAGCACATGGCCTATAGACAGTGTTACCTGCTGAGCATCGATGTTATTCATGGGGGGGACGGGTGGGACACATTCCACCCAATATTCAAAAAATGGTCTTTGTCCCACTCAATATTTTCCAGGATTTTGCTTTCAAAAATATAAATAAATTTGTCAGGAGAATTCAGTTCTCATACAGGTCTACCCTACTGACTGAGGGGGAAAAATACAACCCCAATTCCAATGAAGTTGGGACGTTGTGCAAATTGTAAATAAAAACAGAATGCAATGATATGGAAATCTC
>JAODJU010000119.1:25823039-25866072 GCA_026776725.1 Gnathonemus echidnorhynchus | reverse complement strand
GACCTGTTGCCAATTGACCTAATTATTTGCAAATTGTTCCTCCAGCTGTTGGGTTTTTGTACCACTAACTTTTCCAGTCTCCTATTGCCCCCGTCCCAACTTTGAGACGTGTTGCTATCATGAAATTCAAAATGAGCCAATATTTTTCACTAAATAGCAAAATGTCTCACTTTAATCATTTTACATGTTCTGTTGTGAATAAAGTATCAGTTTATGAGATTTCTATGTCGTTGCATTCTGCTGTTATTTACAATTTACCCTACATCCCAACTTCATTGGAATTGGGGTTTAATTTTTAGCAGATGATTTCAGTTGCAGATGCATGGACATCTACAACAACGTTTATCAATTACCCACAGCAAGCAGTGTTGAAAGGGATTATGGGGATAGCAACATGGTTGGAGCTAGATTGGATCAGCCAGACGGATGGTGGGGGGATGCTTTAAACTTTACACTGCTGTGATTGGTTGTTTCACTGCAAGGCATCTGTTGACATTCCTGGCATTTGAAAAGGTTGCAGTGCAGCTGTATTCCATGCGTAACATCATTTTGTAAGAATTGATGAATAAAACAAAGTGCTACCTTGGGTAATGTTGAAACAACAGACTAAAAACCAGTATTGCATTGTCAAGGATGCTCTTGAAATGACAATGTCCTTACAGAATATTTCCCTTGAAAATTGCAGGCAACACTGTGTGAAAAATGTCCATCTTTAGTTCCCAAACATAAACAGAATTTGACAACGTATACATAAGGGTCAGATGAGAACAGGAATGGTTTCAGCAGGTCCCACTAGTCCTGAACGATTTATTGATTTCAAATTGAAATCACAATTCTAAACAATGTGATTAGCCAATCGCAAAGGCTGCAATTTAGGATATGCATTATATAGCACATCTGATCGAGGCTTAAAACTGTTGCGAGAATAAATTCATGTCATTCTCCTTGTGTGACAGTCATTCTTACCAATCAGAAGTGCCACGCCCCTCTGTGACAGTCATTCTTACCAATCAGAAAGTGCCATGCCCCTCTGTGACAGTCATTCTTACCAATCAGAAGTGGCCCAAGACGACTATGGATACACCCAGAAACAGGAAATGCATGAAACCCAAGGAAGACATTACATTAACGGTATGAAAAAACATTAATTCCGCTGCTGAGCTATAAGTGAATCACCTCTTTATATAAATAATCTCTGACCATGACATAAAGCTCCTATTATTAATAGATCCGCCTCAACCTCCTTTAACCACCAGCAGCACGTACTTTGTCAGATCACACTTTTTGTTTTTGTGTTTATGAACCTTCACTTAGCATACCATTCACCCATCAAGAAAACAACAGAACGTGGGGTGGGGGTCAAGTATGTTTTGCTCTGTTCCATTTTGTTACGGTCAGTAATCTGCACTGCAGTAGCTGTCACCCCAGAAAAGCTGCAAAACCCATAATGCAGTGGAGTTTATGTCATATTTTAGTACTCAGTCATTTAAGTATTGGTTTCGACTGATTAATCTTTTAATAATCTTTTAATAAAACGCAAGGTTGCCAACTTTGGTCTGCTCTTTGGAGTGAGATTTTCAATTCGGGACAAGTCTGTACACACGTGCACATGCATTTACATACATGTAATAGTTTTATTACTGTGTACATATCTGTAGGGTTTGCCAACTATCCCAACACTTTAAATATAGCTCATTTTAGGTTTATAATGGAGTGATATAAATTTTCCATTTGATTTCTTGCCTGAGTGTGAGAGTCTGAAAGCCTGATGCATGAGAGCTGGCAACCCTGTAGATGTACATTTTTTTAATTGTTTCACTTGTGTTGATTTATATAAAAAAATAACACTATACAGTTGTTAAAAAGTGGAAACTTTGACAAACATGAAATCACCAATAAACTAAGTTTATTTATTCAGCATTTTATAAAAATGCATATTGTGTTTGAAAACTTTTCAGCTGTACGATCTCAGGGCAGAGCAGCCACTCTGCGAGGGACATTACAGCTTTTTGGTAGAGTGTTACATTTCACTGCTGTTATTAACACTAAATGGACATTAGCGGAAGCACAAGGGCTGCGTAAGCCAAAATACATCTCGCTTGGACTTTGATGTTCGTTGGTCTAGTGTCTAGGCAGTCCTAGTGTAATTAGTGGTCAAAGTAGTATTAGCTGCAAGATTGCTATTGTTTTTCTTTTTTCAGGAATTGTTTTATTTTGTAACATTATTACTTAAATTAACAGTCACTGCTTTTCTGATAATTATTTTATGTTTGTTTGTTCTCAGCTAATTTAAAAAAGTAATAAATACTTGGTGGAAGTAATTCATATCTTTAAGTTAACATACTTGCATTAAAATATAGACCAGTTAATATTTTGATGGTATCATAAGCATGGCATAAGAGGTGCACCAATCCGGTATCGGCACTGATCCATACCTAATTTGACGGATCTGGTATGGGCCACATGTGACCAATTAAAGTCCGATACTTACTCGTTTAGTTTTCGGCGGTCTGTAAAAAGACAACTCCTATTTCTTGTTAAATCTATTTGTACAAGTCCTTCAACTCCCAACTTCTTCAGGGGTGCTAGCCATTGTACTATCCCAGGTTTGCTCTCCTATGTATGTGCCTGTGTCTGTGTGTGTCACGGATAGCAAGATTAGGACACAATGCTTATTGGCTGCCCACCTGGAACGAATTGTCTGTAGACTGCAAGATAGAGGCAGGACATTTACGGCAAGCTGACCAAACGGGTAACCTGGCCAATTAGAACACAGTCGGCTGATCAGAGGTGGGGCTTAAAGCTCTAACAGAGTGTTTCAGAGGGTGAATAGAGATGTACAGTATGAGAAAAATAATGTGTATTTCGAACATTGAAGCATGAAAATCTATTCTAGTATTCCCCAAAAATAAAACTATAACCACTGAAAATTAGCATAATAGGTCCCCTTCAAAGAACATGTTATGGAGATATACACACATGCATTATAATCTTTGCAATACAAGGTTAAAGCACAAAATGCTGCTAAAGCATATTATCTACAGCACAAGTCTTGCAAAAGACTAACTTTGGTGTGAGGTCAAAGGTCAAGAATTCACACTTAGGTCTTTTTAATTAGGTGATTAAAAATGCCGTTCTAAGTATAATAAAGTGGGATTTCTTACTACAAATTGGTCAAGATAATTTGTTTTTTAAATGAGTAAAATGTCAATTTCAATAATCTTGTACACTGTTTTCTGCCATAAGCTTGCTTTATTCCAACAGCAAAAATACTATGCATTTCAAATAATTAAAAAAAAAACCCTGAAAAGTACTTCGTTTTCCCCATTTACTTGGCTAAGAATCCTACAACTTTGAGAATGGTATGATTTCATTAGCTACACATGAAATCAGTTTCATATGCACATTCTAATACTCTGAAAGTGTGCTTCAGAGATCCCAGGACAAGCAAGAAGAGGAAGCACCTGTCAAACGCTGGGAAGACGTCTGTTTCTTAAAGAACCTCTCTCTTTTATGACACACAGACAACGTTAAATTACAGACAAACAAAAGACCTACACTTCAAACATCAAATTAGTTTTAAAGAAAAAAAACAGGAAAGCTTCATTTATTTAGAAAGCTAAAAAAGACAATGGCCTATTAAAAATCCAACAGAACTCTCCCCCTTTTTTTCAAGCAGATTCAATTAGAAGCCGAAAACCGCGCTAAGGGGCAGCCCAAGTGATGCGGAACAATTGGATATACACTGAGTGTAAAGCGGTTTATTACTCTGCATTACACTGTACATACTACGATTATACTGCCATTAGCAAAGCTAGCAGCCAGCGCAGGCGGGCCACTTCGGATCACTGGACATCACTTGCTCGAGTTTTAAACCGAGCGTGAGGAACAGAGGAAAGACTGCCATTTCTGCGTTTCACCCCTGCAAAGTAACGTGGAAGGCTCCTTTTCAGATCGCTTTACGGCGCTACACTGTAAGCATTAGTATTTTGAGTGTTATTTACCTGTAGTAGTAGACATCGCTCTTGCCCGCACTGAGCCCCGACTTCCGGATCACTTCTTCTTTCTTCCAACCCGGGGGGAGAGCCGGGCAATCCATCCTCTTCCTCTCCATAATCATTTATTACTCTTAGAATTTATCCCAGCCACTTTTATAAGGAGGTAGGACCTTACGAGCCGCCTCTGTTTTTTTTTTTTTTTTAAATAAACTTTGTAAACAGTTAACCTCTAAAATGCACTCTGAAGTTCCTTTAGCTAACTTAAGCAAATAGCCTTTGTAGCTTTGCTTTCTGGCCAACCACGTCTGAGCAGTTTTGACAAGAAGTAGCTCCTAACCTGGCTGTGGCAGCGGCAGCGGCAGCCCTGTGACGCTCTTAAATTTCAGTACTTCCCACACCGACCCAGCGCTTGGCAACCTCACCGAGTCAGACACACGCCCCGCCCGTCCGTCCGCCGTGATGTCAAGCCTTCCCGTCACGGCTTTCCAAGTATTCGTGAAATTAAACTCTTATTGTGACACTAAACACGACACATCGCCAAAAGGAAGCTTAATTCTCGTAATCCTATAACACTTTTAATGCAACATTTCACGAGCTGTACAATTTACAGCAGTGTTTATATTACTTACAGAAATAGATGTTGTTATGTATGTCAGCGTAACAGAGAGCGAAATTCATCATTTACATACACTGTTAAAGTCAAGAAATGATTTAAATATTCATCATATATATGATATGTAATGCTGTACCTCATTCACGCAGCTCATTAAATTCAGGGAAAGTTCATGGTCGTCCTAGTAAACATTACGCAAACGCTGATACTGCGCTACTATGATAGCGTAAACTTTGCGCGTTAACCTATTTTTGTGTGCCTTAAGTAAAAATTCTGATTGAATTAATTAACAAGAATATAAAGTGGATTATTATATTTGGTCTTAACGAAACACCAGAAAATAAAAAAGTGTAAACTGCTTTCAAGTGCTATGTTGATTTAAAATAATCGCTCATCCTCAAACTGCTTACAGGGTAACATAGAGCTTAGAACCTGTCACAGGAAGTGCACAGCACAGGGCAGTGGATCAACCCCGGACGAGGTGTCAGTCCATACCCAGCGAGTGAGATTCGAGATGGACTACGTATCTCCGAAATTAATGTAATTCGTTTGAATATTGTTTCATTTATGGCTGGTCAATCAGTGAAGGAGTAGATGGGGAGTAGTGCGTAGTACTGTTGCGTCGTACCTCCAGTGTCGGGGTGTTTGAATCCGACTTCCACTCTGTTTGTATGAGTTTATTTGTTTTCTCCATATCACACGGGTTTCACTCCACACTTCACAGACATACAGTTAGTGTAAGTTACGTCTCTAAATCGCCCATAGTGTGCGAGTGTGCACCTGCAGCCAATATGTACTGGGATAGACTGCGGATAGGCTCCAGCCCCCCGTAACCTGGAATATCCTATGTAAATCCATCCATTCATTATCTCCCGCTTATCCGAGTAACTCCCTATGTAAATGTGCATACTAAATTTTACAGAATATTTAGTGCCTACTTTTCAATATACACATATACGTAAATTCATTACTTAAAGTTATTTGGTAATGTGCATAATTGTTTCTATTATGCTTTATTATTGTAATATTACTTAGTCTTGATCATCAAATCTAATGATTCAGATACAGTGGAGATAGCACACGCTATCGTGAATGTAGTAGTATAATTGCTTTCTGCTTAAAACTATAGGCCTATTTACAACTCAGCAAAACTGGTTCACATTATACAACACACACAACCAGCCTCTGGCTCTATTTCTTATACTGCTCTCTAAGTATTATTTTGTATTTTATACAATGCAGTCATTGGCGCCGCCTAGGGTACGAACTATTTCCAACTCATTATTGTAGTTGCCTCAGAAGTCTGGAACTTCATACACTTACTATTATGTGGCCTCTTGAGATCCAGGGGAGAAAAAAAATATTGATTTAAAATTTTTGATTTGACAGGAAGAGGAGGTTGGCAAGGTCACATCTGCAAACATATAACGTCATCTTAGAGCTCTAACTGTCCTCTTTAAGAAACAACAGGGATTTACAGCTAGAGTGCCATGTGCAGTATGAGAGATATGGGCAAAAACATAATGTCCCTTACAGGGGATAAAGATGAATTGTTGGACCTCAGGAAGATAACACATACAGAAATGTTATTTGTTTCGCATATATCATAATTATCTCTTACTGATTATTTAAATTTTGTTTTATCTATTTTTTTTTTTACTTCTGCCCTATTAACAAAGATAATTTTACGTTTCCATATCAATATGAATTGTTCCCTCTAATTTCATTATAGTTTAAAATAACATCTTTATAATGTTCATTATAATTCCTGTTACCTTCATAATTAAACAAATCAATGCCGGGAACCTGTCATAGTCCCCAGCTTGAGCAGTGTCCAAAGTTTCTAAGAAACCAATGTAAGCAGCTCCATCTCCCCTTTTGTGTTTCCTTCAGATGCGACAATTAAGAACAACAGTTAAGGTGCAAACAAAGGTGTACCACCCAGCAGTTTCTCTGTTTCCTCATGATAAATATGTTTATAAATTAAAATGTGAGGCTGGAGATGTACTTGTCTGAAATGCATAGATAGGCTGTAAAAATTAACGTATTTATTTAATAACGTTGTTAATGCTACGATATTCCAAATACATAGTGAGTTACTTGTTGCATTGGCCAGATTTTAATGTCTAATAACTGACCAGAATGATTGGGCATAAGGAAAATAAGTGACAGTGAAAAGATTTAAAGATCTGTATTTACACACTTGTAATGAATACATTGTATGCCTCAAATCAAGAGGAAATAAATGGAAACAGTACAAATTTACAGCCACAGACACATTTCAATTCATGAAATAGAAATTCAATAAAATGATAAACAAATACATCAAAGGAACAACGTAATAGGATATATAAAATATACATAAAACAATCACTAATACATAAAGCCCATTTGTTTTATTTTTAATTGTGTGTGTGCTCTCACCTACAAAGCGCATGTTACACCAGGATTCTAAACTGGAAAAAAATAATAAAGACAACCCTTCCAGACTGTCACCTATGTGTATGAGTGCATGTGAAATAAACAGAAAAGGCAGGCTTAGGTCAGGATGTTTTAGGTACAGGGACATACTGTAGGAACTGGGGAGACCTTGATATCTAAATTATTAGTAGTGCCCACCCCCCACCAACCATTGGCTGGACACAAATATGCGATTCTCCAGGTACAGCATTGGATGAGACAGGTGATTTTAAGGGAGGGTCATCAGAAGATGCTTCTCATCAGCGACATGCCAATGAAGCTTCACGGAGCTTTGCAGGCGTTCCCCATATTGTGCTGGAACATGTTTCGTGGCTTTGAACCTTTTTTTTTTTTTTTCAAACACAGGGGGGGCCCAACGTTTCTCAAAACCATAGCTGCTAAAAACTTTAGCAACTTATACATAGTTGGTACCATGCAACTAGGGCTCCAACTATTGTAAGCTGCTAATGGGAGATTTTGGATGAAATGTACCCCTGAGAATGAAGTTTCTGCATTTGCATTGAATGAATAATGTTGTTGTTATGACAGTGGGGTCTGATTTTGTTATGCAAAATATAATCATAAAAATGTGTTTTCAGTAATTACATATCTGCAATCAAATATTATGATGGATCTGAAATAAACTCAATACTTTTCAGTTGCTTCCAATTAAGTGCTGCAATGGACTGATGGCTTGCGTGTGATAGTTTTCACATGTTGGAGTGTAGAGAGTAGTTTTGAAAGTGAGATGGGGACAAAGGAGAGAAAGAATGAGGCGTCTAAACCTTGGGCTGCAATGAAGATATTTAGCACACTGAGGACGTGTTACTGCCTTATGACAGATGTTTGCAATGCAAAACTGGCATACTAATATAATATTTTGCATTTATTCATTTGAGAGATGCTTTTATCCAAAGCGATTCACAACAATGGAATGGAAACTCAGCATCCCATGTGCCAGGCCATAGTTCTCCCACTGAACCAACAATGGTACTACTACTACTACTAATAATAATAATAATAATTATTATTATTATTATTAATATTATTATTATTATGACAACGACAATAATAATAATTTAGTATTTTGCTATATCAATATGCATTCAACTCAAAATGTTTCCAAACATCTGAGCATCGCCTCTTGCCATTTCCTGTGCCACTTAACATAATGAATCAAAAGCCGTTGTATGTAATGCAATCAATCAACATAAAAAACAAGACGGCCAAAGGTTTCATCCTGCTTTACAAGCGTCAAAGAGCCGACCGGATTCGAAACCTGTGACGCCTCAGGACGCATCGTACGTCTCAGTCACATGATACTGCAAAGACGAAGCTCCCACCACCAGCATCGAGCCACTAGACAAGCTCCCAAGTTCCGTCCCCGCTTTTCTCAGCGCGGGTATGAAAATGCTCGCGAACTGCAACGTGCTTCCGCAGACTTCAAGTTGAATTTCTGTATGCAGAAATACCAGCCGTTATTCTAGCAAACAGTACATTGCATCAGATATTTGTTTGGTCTCACACTATACCGTGAAAACATTAGCTTTTAATGTGCGCCACGGTCTTGTTCATTTGTTCCGCCATCTACGAGAGCGCGTGACTGGTGACGTTTCGGATGTGCGTGCGTGCATGATGGATTTTCGAGTCCGGCACGATACAACGTACTTTTAAATGTAGTGGCTAGAAAACGATTAACCAGTGATAATGCGATGTTGTTTATATCACGTGATAAAAGAAGGACCTTGTGCTCTGAAAAACCTCCTGCTTGGTCCCCAAACCCCAGAAAACATGTCCCACTATACACACGAAAACTACAAGTCAGTGGCACGGACATCCCATGTCATGAAGTCAATAAAGAGACAGTACAGTTTGTGTACCGGCCACGCATGGGTGTGCTTCACTATACATATTTGGATGACTCAGGCAGCATTGTGAGAGTCACGTTTTTTTCACTTCTCCAGTGTTTTTAATGTCATCAGACCAGCTTTGTTGTGAAGGTGAGCCATTGGTGTCTTGGATAACACGCAAAATTCTCTCATTCCCAAATAGCCAGAGTTAAAGGTTTCTAAGCATGGAGTGACCTACTGTTTACAGAGAAAAAGGTTGACAGGAAACTAAAATTTTCTTGTAAAAAAAGTTTGAAAAACAGCATATTGTTTATTTTTTTTAAAAAAAGGGTGGGCCCAAGTTTCTGGCCTGTAGTGTAGTATTAGATAATGCCCTGAAGACATGTTAATGGCTACAAATACTGACAGGCAATGCTTTACATAAAAGGACACAGAAGGCTGGATGCAGATTCAACCAGAACAAATCTGACCTCTAACCCTGTAGGCTGTAACTGAACATGTGTTCAGTTTCCTGGTTAACCTGAGTCATTCCTATTGGCTATTGCAACGCACAAGAAACGAACACAAAAAACATTGGCACCGCCTGCTGGTAAGAATTAATCTCTCCCAGTACAGATGCCGTGTTGTCAACGTGTATTCTATGTGTGAAAAATTGATGCGTGTTAACATATATTCTAGGCGTTAAAATTCACGGGTTTTTGACCTGTTCGGCGTTCCATAGCGTTGTATACACGTCGCACTGTATATGCATTTGCCTCGTGTGAAGTATATCGCGGCCCTAACGCTAAGATCATACACAATGAATATATTGGTGCATATCTGGCTTGTCATTTTTAAACTTATATTCAAACATTCGTTCAAATATTACGTGAAAAATTCATTACAATTAGCCCATTCAAATTTTAAACTGTCACTGTTGCCTATAAGCGTATTAGACCGTTTGTTGTAAATTTGTTTTTTGCTATGGAGTCCCTAAAAGGTCAGGGTGGGAAATTATTTTTTTTTAATAGTTTTGCATTCCCTCACAATAGTTTTGTGATCCTACTATACTTACCCACTTGCTCTATGCTGTAATGTGACGGCAAGGATAAACCTAAATAATACAGACATGTCCTGTAAAGTGTAGTTTAAGCACTTAACTGTAGGGGGCAATGTACACCCTGTAACAGCTGAAAGTGCGCAAACAGACGCTGAAATATATTGCAAACGTTGAAAGACTCGAACCCGCTTTCTGGAATATTTCAGAATAGATCCGCATATCCCCACATACGTCATCAGGCGATAATACCAGGGAGGTGTACCCGGAAGTGGGCTCGGGTTTACCAGGGAGGTATACCCGAAAGTGGGCTCGGGTTTAAACCATAAGTATGACACCATGGTAAAGTTAGCTTTGCATTTAGTTTTCTGGCTGTAATATCTTTCAACAAAAGCAAGCAACACCTCTTAGTT
This sequence comes from Gnathonemus echidnorhynchus, assembly GCA_026776725.1. Classification (NCBI taxonomy): domain Eukaryota; kingdom Metazoa; phylum Chordata; class Actinopteri; order Osteoglossiformes; family Mormyridae; genus Gnathonemus; species Gnathonemus echidnorhynchus. Next base: position 25,855,702 of record JAODJU010000119.1, on the reverse strand, counting down.
TTACAGATTTCTTTACGCAATGTTTGTGTGTGCACTGCATATTCAACACCCCAGCTGTCTTGTCTTGATGAATGAACACATTGCAATTATTAATAAATATGTATAAAAACGAATATATAAAAGTTACATGGTGTGCATTGTTCCCCATAGTTTAGCGCTTAAAGCACATTTAATTGGTTTAGGTATATACTTATTAGTACATTAATTCTATGTTTAGTACCTTAAATGGACACAGTACAGTAATTTTTAGTGATGCAAAACTATTGCGAGGGAACCAGGGGTGCCGTAAGGGGGGAGAGTCAGAACGACTCCATGGGCCCCTGAGTGACAGGGGCCCTAAACATTTGGAAAATAACTGGATTGATCGGGACTGGGGGGCTCAATATTATAAGCTTTCATGGGGCAGAAACTCTCTAGCAGTGCTCCTGGTGGGAACGCAAAATTGTTTAAAAAATATTTTCCCACCCTGACCAATTAGGGGCTCCAGACAAATGTTAAGTTGTCTGTTAATAAAATACTGAAAAGAATGATTCTGTGTTGCATTTTTTGGAGGGGGAGCAGGGGGGTCACTGGTATTCAAATATATTCAACAAATTGTGCGATGCAACAGGGGGAACATAGGGGAACTGAATTTCCAAGAATACCTGGCCTAAGAAGTTAACTGAAGTAGCTAACTTCTGCCTCATCGCTAAATACATAGGGATGTTAGCCATTCCAGTGTAGCAGTCTCATGAGTGAATAACCACTGCAAAATTCAGTCTAACAGGAATGAGAGAATTATTACTGATTAGGGTAGTGGGGTGTGAAACTTGTGTAAATTAACGACACAATAGGAAAAAAGCATTGCTATAGCAGGAGAGATAAAACTGGCAGTAGCTATGGTAGCAAGATGATATGCACTCTATATTCAATGGGAAACCTAGATCCATTTGTGCTGCTTTAGTTTTTGAGATGTTAGTTTAAATGGTTACATGACACCACCAAATCTGGCTCACCTGTGCGTGTAATTAAATGAAAAAAGACAGTAAGCTCACATGTACAAGTTAAATTAAAAATAGAGCTCTTCAATATTTCTACTCTCACTTTTTATCAATGGATTTAAGATATTCAAGATTAATGTATAAAGAACAGAAATAATGATGAAAAGTTTAAAAACTTTACAGCAATTAGGAATTTTATACAGAAATTTGTCAAGGTGGGGCATGGCGAAGGAGGGAAAAGAGGGACAATCCACGGAGTGGCTCACAACAGAACCGGGTTCATTAACCAGAACAACATAAAATGAGGAAAACCACAAAATAAAGGGATCATAAGAGGTCAAGAATTCACTTTAAAATAATTAATGATATTTACCCATGGATTGGACTTTTGAGTTATGTAATACGTGTTCATTGTGTAAGGCTGAAATTGAAACACAAGAACACTTTTTCTATACTTGTAAGGTGATTACAATTTTTTATTATTAATTACGATATTGGCTGCTTACGAAAAATATGTCATTGTGCTGGGATAAAAAAGATATGTGTGGTTGCATATTTTATATATAATAAAGAACTGGAATTCCTTTATAACAGCATTGCAATATTAGCTATATTTTAAATTAACAAATGTAGGTATTTTAAGATTACTCTTGATTTCTCACCATTTATTCGGGATCTGAAGGTGTTTTTAGGGCTCGGAAACAAATAAGAATGCCCTTAAACTGTGTACTGAATTGGCGATATATGAATACAGCATAGAAAATGTTCTAGGATGGTAGATTTTTATGGATGTCTATGCTGCTTGAAGTGTTTTTTGCATCGTAATTGATATTTGATTTTCGTGATTTGTGAAATACAGACGGAAAAAAGAAAAAAGTGCGTATTTGATAGAGCCCTTGACTGGACCATATATGGTATTGTGTATCATGTGATCAAGCTCATGGGCCAATCCAAGTGCGCGTTTAAATGACTGCAGATTCAAACTCGTTCGTGGTGTCTAATCGTGCGACTTTCTGAACATCTCGATGTTGTATTTCGTTTCGGAATAGAAAGCAGATGATTAGACCAGGACCTTACAGAGCAACCAGGCTGGTAAGAAATTAATCATGAAGAGGTTACATTTAAAGGGGATCGTCAGACACTACACAGTTTTTGCTGTTCAGAAGAACGCTACCATTAAACTTGAAACTTAGCTGGTTAGCAGGAATAAGCAGGGATGTTTCATGTCAATCTTCAGTAAACACCCACAACAGTAAACACACAGATTTTGGATTGTGGGATTTCAAATGAGATGTACATTTATTACATTTATAGTATGTAAATGTGGGCTTTTAATTAAAAATAAGTAACTTGTGTAAATCTGAACACTAATTAGTGCATTTCTGCTTGACCTAAACTGTCCCTGTAATTCAACGTTTTAAAATGTTAAATGGCAAAAAGCTTGTTTGTTATGAAACTTCCTATTTTCTTGTAAGTAAATTTTATTTCGCTTTTCATTATGGTGAATCAAACATTTGAAACATTGTATGAATCTGTTAGCAGCCGTAAGTAATGTACACTTCTGTTGTGAAGCGCGTATGAAAGTGTGTTACATGTCTTCGATTATTAAGATCGTCGTTGACTCAATCACAGTCTGTCTTATTTACGTGTTAATGCAGTCTCTTGGAATAACAAAGATATATGTGTAGCCCTATTTTCTGTTGATATCTGTTCCCAGTACGGAGTATATGGGCATATTGAGAAGTTGGTATAGGCGGTCTATAACCGGTTAGGCTGAATGAACCAGTCTTCGGTTTTCTTTTATACATTGTGACTGAGGGGCATCCTTCACGTACTGGCAGGCTGTTCCATAGACTACAACTTCTCTGGCTGAAGACTTTGCTGCAGATGCTACCGTCTCTTTTTGTGAGGAATAACCAGAGGGCTTGCATTCCATTATGTCAGTGTACATGCTGCGCTGTAAATCAATTCATTTAAGTAAGCAGGTGCTTGACCTTTTAAGTCAGGTGAAAAATTGGAGTGGAGAGACATTAAAATATGTGTGATATAACCATATTTTCTAGTTACATTTTTCTGTGTATGAGTTGTGCTCTTTGAGAGCAAAGCATAGTAATATAATCTGATATTCTATACGTGTATAATTATATTACGCATTTCTGTATTCTGATCATGTATGATTTCCAAGAACATGCTTCCAGCTCCAAACCATATCAGTCTAAATATTCACTGTCTGGAACCATTTCTGGGTGATGTTTTAGTGGAGATATAATGTAAGTTACTTTAAATTATAAACTAAAATTACATTGCTACTTAAATTAGAAGGCACTGTATTAACTATGTTAGTTAGGTTAACTATTTAGCAATAGACAAACTTTATTAATCCCTCAGGGGAATTGATTTGTTTGAGAGAATAATGCCATTCAGAGAAATCACTTTGAAAACTTGAGAAATTCTAACACCTTTTCACCCATTTAGTTAACTTTTCATTACTTCCTCTTGCCATATTTATGTACAGGACAATCTAACTGCATGCAGTTTTCTCCAGTGTAATCATTTATTGAACTTGGCTGAGACAGTGGTCTAATGCATAACCCTGTTGCCTCACACCTCCAGTGTTTGGGGTTTGAATCTGCTTTGGGTTTGTATTAGGGCTCTAACAGTGTATGAATTCATTTGGTACATCATTTTCACTACACGATGAACGCGTGGAACCTAAGTTCACAAGTATATGTTAAGGATTGAAAACATCATGCTAATTGTGGCTGTGGTTATGGCTAGTGCTGGTTACAGTCAGTCATAATTTACAGTTTGGGAATATTTTGGCTTCCCAATAAATTACACCAGCACTGAGGAGAGAGCAGTTAAGACCAAGACACTATCAGCTCTGTTATATTAAAACTTGAACATGTTGTTGAGTTCCAGGTCATCTTATCAGATTTCCCTGAAAAAATTCACAGGTGCTCCTATACCCAACTTATGGCCAATTTTGTCTGTAGAATTCAAAAATGTAATGCTCCTCTTATTGAAATAAGTATGTGGCAATTCTGTTTCACTGTTACTCACAGTGAAAAAAAGGCAAAGATGGCTGACCTAGTCATGAAGAAAAAGACTGCTGCAGCTGTTTGGCAGATTTTTTTTTGGTTTTAAACCAAATGAGAAAGGCGGGCCAGGAAATTTGAATCAAGTCACTTTGCATTTGCCAAAAAGGGATCACAACAAAAGACGGTGGCACCACAAATCTATACTCACACTTGAGAGTTCACCATCCAGCTGAATTCACAAAGATCAGCGAGGTTAACCCACCATCAGGTTCAGTGTCTGGCGTTTCAGGTGGGCAGTCGAGTCAGACCCTCATACAAATAACTCAGCGTGTGGGTGGCCTCCTCAGACCGTATCTGTGCGGTTTTGATAGCTGATCTCGTCTTGCAGATCCAAGCTTGTAGGATGGAGTCAGGGTCAGGGAGATGTGATCTGAGAGTCCACGGTATGTTGTTGGATTTGCCTTGAATGCTCCCAGTATGCTGCTGTAGACCTTATCCAGAATGTTGCTGTTCCTCCTTGGATAATTCACATTTTTATGGAACTTAGGCTGACTCTTTTGAAATCTGCTATGTTTTATCATGGTCTGCATTACTTTTCATGTGCTTTGTATGTTGTGCAAAACTGATGAATCAAATTTGATTTTTCTTGCAGTGGAATGAAACGATCAGGCTTTTTCGCAAAGACATGCCTCTGCGCAGACATTGGGTTCACTTCCGTTGTTATAACAGCAGCTTTACAGCATCTGAAGCAGTTGATTGGTTACATGAGCTGCTGAAGGGCAGTCACAACTTTGGACCAGAGGTCACCCGACATCAAACTGTACAGCTGCTGAAAAAATTCCTGAAAAACCATGTCATCGAGGACATAAAGGGACGTTATGGCAAAGAGGACTTTGAAGACAATGGTCAGGTTTACAGGTATTATACTTTTTGGAATGACCTTTAAATAATGCAACAGGTGGAGCTAAATTGGAATTTATGATCATTCGTTTACTTTTCAGTGGCAAATAGCAGCGATTGTATATTGTCATTGTACAATTCTGTATGTTAGCATTTACTGTGTTATGTTCCCATAATGAGTATGATTTGCATGTTGTTTTTTTCAGGTTCCCTTCAATATCACCCTTTAAGAAGTTGCCACGGCATCCTCCTGCACAAGACGTTTTCATTCCAAAGGCGCAGCATAGCGAAGTGGCGAGACAGCTGATGTCACAGAGAATGCTTCCTTTCAAGCCTCTCGTTTTGGTGCAGAAGATATGAGATATGAAATGAATCTACAAATCCCCAAATCAGGGTTTATCTTTGCTTCTGATAGTATAACTTCTGAAATATAAATGAGGTCCATCTGTTTGGTTCTAGAACTCAGAATCGTGGAAAAAAAGGCACAGCATTGCAATCGGAGAGCTCCGCGAGTGCCAGGTGATGAAGAGGAGGGAAGTCACGAGCAGAGAGATGGAGCGCATCTGGATGTCTACAACCCTAACACGGCATGTGCCACTTGAATTTGCATAATCTTCTGCTAAATCCTAATCTGTGCAAAATCCCAACTCCTTTATCTGCCATGTTTAAATATGGTGCTTAAAACAACTCCACAATAAGCTGAATTTTTGCTAGTCTGTTATTAAACTTTTATTAATTGTGTTAAAGTTTACAAGAAATTGGCTTCACGGCAATCAGCAGCTGCACAAATAAAATTTGATGCCAAGTACTATACACTAACTAAAAACAGCAAATGGCAAGTGCCCTGCAGTTCTGATAGTATAGCTCTTGTAATCTTGAATCCTCCCTTTCTCAGCATAACCTCTATAATATTGTTCACTTAATAGAAAGGTATTCTGATATTTTATTTTATACTGTAGTAATTCTGTTTTTTTTTTTTAAATTATATTTTACTGTGTATCATTGGGCTGTTATTGTTGTGAATTGTGTGTGTGCATTTCCATTCAGAGAAGATTTGACTTTGTGTTAGTTATTTGTAGGACGAATGATGTTTACTTTTCGATGTTGTGAATTTCCCTGTGTTTGCCAAATAACTTAATTTTAACTGCCTTCTCTCTGCTAGCTTACAGACACTGTTGGGTCTGAAATCATTGAATGGTGTATTGGACACTGCATTACTTAGCCCAAACTACATTGTTTATAATGTGTACAATATCAACAAACAGGGCATCGTGGTTCTAAAAGACAAATCAGGTGAGCTGCTGTTATCAGTGTACATTAAATGCAACTTTTGAGTACTATTATATATTATATAACCTGCTCTTTGTTATTAAATGAAATTGTGAAAAAGACCATTTTGTTGATAATACAGTTCAAAGCACACATGAAGAATGTTTTGTAATGAATTATTATCATGTTTATCTATTAGGATGAAAAGCTTCATTTTGACTACCACAAGTTTTATATTTAAATGATACACAGATTACATGTAATTCTATTTTATCTTAGCTAGCATGCTGAAAATAAACATATTTTTTTATCTTCATGTAAACAGAGGACCTACCCCAGTGGGTTTTGTCTGCTATGAAATGCTTAGCAAACTGTAAGTATCGATTTGTACTGTGGTATGTTTTCCATCCATTTCAGATTGGTAGTATTTCTTGTTTATGGTATCTGGGTGTCTGTGATGCTTTTGTCAGTTTGTTGATTTCTGTTATAAGGAACTGGTTGGTCTTTGTCCAGGGCCTGATGATGGTCACACTAAGCAGTCCATGTACCCTGGGTTCGAGAGGGATATCCTGAGGACAGTGGCAGATTACTTTCAGGACCTTGATGAACCACTTTTAACTTTCCAGTTCTATGATGTTTTTGTCAGTATCCTTGGTGAGTCTATCCTTTTCTGAATGTTTTTGATTAGTAGGGTGGAAGCATTCAACTAAGAAAGAAAAGAAACTATTTGAATGAAAGAAATTAAAATAGGAATTTTCGAAATTTTATTTGAGAGCCGCCTGGAGATTTTTTGCTGACTTGTATTCAGGGTGTGGGGGCTTAAAAAGTCTTAATGTCTTAAATTCTAGTCGTACCAATTACGGCCTTGAAAAGTCTTATGAAGTCTTAAAATTTAAGGGAGCTTTTCCACTACACTAGGTGCCATACTTTTGGTACTTTAAGACACACATTCATAAACCTTTATGCGAATACTTGCTAAAGTGTGGAGCTCGGCTGGTTCTCCTTTATCTGTGACAGGTCTGATCGAGAAACGGCAGGACACCAGCGAAGCCCTTCAGCTCTGCTGTCTCCTGCTGCCCCCAGCCAGGCGACGGCAGCTCCAACTGCTGCTGTGCCTTATGGTGCGTGTGTGCAAAAACCCACAGCTTCCAGCACTGAACAGCGCTGTTGGGACTCGAATGCTGGTATGACCTCTCAGGCACTCATTGCTCATTTGTGCTGTTCTGTTTCTAACCCCTCTGTGAGGTTTCCACTCTTGCATCTTCTGCTCTTAGGAGTTTCTTCCTCATGTCATACCTTATGCAACTCGAGTCCAAGTGAAATATATAAAAAACATATTTTATCTGAAGGACTCGTATTAATTTGAATCACTGTCCTATACACCAGATGTTCTTCTCCATGCAAGCTAATAGTAATGTGACTCGTGCTGCTACATTGTCACCACGTGTTTGCCGGCACATTCACCAGCGTATGCTCCTCAACAGATGCTGCAGACCTTTTCACGCTCCATTCTTTGTTCTGCTGATGAGATTGACCTTGATGAGTTGCTGGCCACCAAGCTAGTCACTTTTATGATGGACAATTATGAAGATGTTTTTAGAGTTCCAAGCCGTTTGCAGAAGGCAGTTGAGGAGCACATTGCGCATCTGCGAAGGGTTCAGGTAAGCTGTCGTGTAATTGCTAGTAGCTAAATTTCATTAATCATTATAGTTTGTATCAATTAGGTCTGTTGCTATCAATTATATCAATAATTGAGTAATCTACTGATTTTTAATGTGACAATTCGAGTAATTGTCTACCATATACATTTCAATTAGTGCACACACAGTCACACATATGGTCGATTTAGGCACTTCGGTTCACTTAAGTTGTATGTTTTTGGACTGTGGTAGGAAACTGGAGGATCTTCTAAGCATGTGCACATACAGGGTGAACATGTGAACTGTACAAACTCAAAGCGGCAGCGTGCGGTGACAGCGTTACCCACTCTGTGGCTCTGATAGGCTTGTGCGATGTTAATATCGACATGTGAAACTGCATGAGCACGAAATGTCGTCGCAAGGACCACAATAGTCTGCTGGGTTCAAAGCATCAGTTTAACGATGGTTCCTTTTCAACAATACCATGGTTTTTTTTTTCTTCCATTTTTAAGGTTTGCCGCCGCTACTTTCGCGTGAGCTCTGGAAGCACATTTTGAGACGATAATAATTATTCTTGTCCTTGCTGATGGACTCACTGATTGATATTGTGGTGCGTTTTTGAGAAATTAAACAAAACTAAGTGAAGAGCAGGAAAGCGAACAAGACTTGGTCACGAAAAGACATTCGTCTTCTGCTGTACACATTTTGCATTCCATAGAAATGATATTGAGCAGAAGCAAATAATTAGTCAGCATTGCTTTGTGCTTCATGCCTGGCAGAGCTGGAGATTCCAGTTAGTGACTCCCAACTTGACTCAGGCTCAAGCCCCCCCCCCCCCACTTGTCAACCCACCCAAGATCTGTAGTTGGAATTAGATTAATTTAATTTAGAGTGGTATGTAGGATGTACTACTGCAAGATTCAACTGTTTTATTATATTTAAGAGTTAAACTACAGTAATGTCTCAAGTGAAATGAGGTTTCTAAATTGCCTATGGTTCATGATTGTGTGTGTGTGTGTGTGTGTGTGTGTGTGTTCAGATTAATTACTCAGGTGCTGAGGCTTCCCCTCTGTTGCCAACCTCCTGTATGTACATGTATGAGAAGGAGCTCAGAGAGCAGAAGGCACGTGGTTCACAGGATCCCTGTCTAGAGCGTCTGGATGGAATCATTGCAGACAAAGAGCTCACAGCCAGGCAAAAGAAGAAGAAGTTAAAGCAGGTATATCATTCAATTTACAGATGGTTCTTATAGCTTCTGTCCATCTGCAGTCCCACTCCTAACTTGCCATTAAAGATTAAGAAAAAAAAAAGTTTCAATTCCCTGTTCATTTGACCAAGGCCTTAAGAATATTTGCAATTTTACTTCTAGGAGGAAAATTTCAAAATCTATTTTGGCCATAATGAAAATATTCATTGTCTCTGCCAGATCTTTCTGTTTATTGATTAAATTTTTATTTTTCAGTGTTGCACAAATTACACAAATTATGCATTTAAAAAGGTATATTTCCCAGTGTGTTTCATTGGAAACCCTTAATCCAAACCAAATGTGTATTGGCCTACAGATGCAGTAGTCACTGATATCCCCGAACTCCCAGTCCTCTTTGCTCTTCCTGAAGTGTGACTGTGGAACACGGTTTGACGTGTCCCTTCTGCAGTTCCAGAGGTCCTACCCAGAGACGTTCAAAAGACGGTTCCCTACAGCGGAAAGCGAGGCAGCGGCGACGGCACCCCTGCTCCGGAGGCCCCAGCTGATGATTGTCACTCTGAAGAAGCCCTTTCAGAGGAGCTGGAGCTTCAGAGCTTGATCCTGTGCGTAGCCCTTTCAGGATGTAACAAATAAGACTGGATTCCAGACATGAACAGAATTAGTGTTTACAGAAATAAGCTGTCTGGTGGTAAGGGTTTTAAAAATATACCTCTTGTCCTGATAAAACTGTAAATGAAATTCAATCAATTCTGTTTTAGTTTTTTTCTAAGATGGTATTAATGTTTATACAGGATATTTTTATGTTTAAAGTAATAGTAAATTAAGTCCTTAAATGATTCATTTAGTTGACGGTCACCAAGGATATTTGTTTTATTGCTATGTATAATGCTAACCATAATGCTAGCCATAAGTATTTGGGCACATTTTTTTTCTTTTGTTAGGGTCTTTTTTTCAACACAGGCCAACATATTAAAGTGCCACACCTTTAAATTTTGAGATTAAGAACTGCCAAGAAAACAGAATCTTGGTGGGCAGTGGTGGCTTATTGGTTAGGGAAGCGCACATGTGATTGAAAGTTTGTAAGTTCAAATCCCCGACCAGCAAGGCATCACTGAGGTACCCTGAGCAAGGTCCCGCCCCCAAGCACTGCTCCCCGGGCGCTGAATTAGCTGCACCTGCTATGTCACGAAAGTCACATAGGGGTCAAATGCAGAGGACACATTTTGTTGTTGTGCACTGTGTGCTATGGTGTGTCAACAATGACCACTGATTTCAAGGCACCAAAAACAGATGGGAAATCATAAAATGAAACAAAAACCATCAGTATTTTGTTGCTGACCCTTTTCAGTCTGCCTGAAGTGTCTGATCCATAGAAATCACAAGACATTTCACATTTTCCCTGGTGATGCTCTACCAGTGAGCTGGTTCCCCTGGCAGCTAAGCACATACAAGCCATAACTGAACCGTGACTGTTTGGCAGATGAGCTGCCGTACGTTGGCTGTTCCACTTTCTTCTTTCCAGCACTCATACATGTTTTTTTTTTCATCTACTATAGCACTTTGTTCCAGAACTCTACAGCCAAACAAGTGTGTGATGCTTATCAGGGGTCTGTATATTATGGTGAATCCTCACGCCTTCTCTGTACGGTAGTCTTTGAAACGTGTACACCTACATCATAGATACCTTTGATCTGTTGATTATTTAAGGAGTTTTCTGTGACTTTTATAAGTATTATTCCGTCATCCACTACAGTGATCTTCCTATGACTGTCAGGTCATTTGCAGTTTCACCAAGTTCACTAATCTTGCTGCTTCACAATGTACCAGAAGTTCCAAGGCAGTTCTTATAATATAGATATAAGCTTGCTAAATCTGCTAGGCTTGGCACTTTAATATCAGCCTTTGAGTCATTTCAAATGATTCCATTTCAAATGATTCCTGTGTGGTGGTTTCCCAAGTAGTCCAGGTTTAGTGCTTCTTGCACCATTATTCATCCTTGTGCACTGGTCTAGGATCTCAGCCCTGCCATAAATTCCAGCTTTGTGAAGTTCGCCCTGTAGTTGTTGAGACTTGTAGAGATGCTCTTTCAGTGCTGTGGTATTTTTAAGAGTACTTTATGGTGTTTAGCAATTATTTTGTGTTTCTCCGTCTCCTGTTTGTGGAATCAGACTCAGTTTCAGCATATGCTGTTATGATTTCTGAGACTATTCCTCTTGACACAATTTTCCGATTTTTATGACTGATGCTTGTAAAATTTGGGCACCAACTCCCTATAGTCTCTTTGTAACTGCAAGCAGCCTCATGTTGCTTTTCACATATCAAAGTGCTAATGGTCAGACCTTTTAGAGCTGACTCATACTGATAATTGGCATTCAGTCTGTGGGACACCTTTACAGCTGCATTTATCATTGTGATTGTGGTCACTTCAAAGTCCTTTTTCATATATTGTTTCTGTTTCTGTTTTTCTGTTTTGTCCACACTGTGTGTATCTATGCTTTCAGAGTCTGATAGTTTTATATGATTAATTTTTCTTTTTCTTTTTTTTTTTTTGGGGGGGGGGGGGCAGTCTTAAGGGTGCTTGTGCCAAGTTGTTTCACACTGGATATTCAATAGTTCTAATACGCAAGTTCTACTGTTTGGTAAATTATGCACTAAATTATGCATTAAACCATGAATTTAAACCTTGAATCCCTAAAGGAATGTAGAATGAACACATAAGGGAGTATATGCGTCATTCTCACAGACATTACCATAATATATTCATTTTTAAAATGACTTCGAAGACATACTTAAATTAAACAACTTGTTAAAGCTGTTCAATTTAGTCTATGGTGTAATTAATTAGTTTTGATATATTTAGATATCTTTCTGTAACAAGCAAAAGTATTTCATCAAGAGTTACTGAGATGATAAAAAATGACAACGCTAACCAAAAACTGAGCAAAATATACTTGTCATACAAATTAATGGTTTATTATGGGCTATTTTCAATAAAGTTGAAAGGTTAAGAGACATCTGGTTTTGTGTTCTTTGATTTTTGGCTACAACTCTGTGCAAAACGGTTAAAATCATCAAATCAGATTATTAAATCGGGGGGGCACAGACAGTCTTTTTCTTTTTTTGTCGCCACAATGCATTAATTAAATCGTAAATTGAGCTCACAAAATCGCAAACGCGTGCACATAATTTAATTTTTTTTGTTTACTCAATTTGCTATTTTGAGCTCTTGAATTCATTTTTAATTTAATATAATGTTTTAGTGATTTGTGTTCTTGCCTTAAGAAAACATGACAGCAAAGCCAGAATATGGAATTAAGTTGTGCTAATGCAATGTTTCAGGCTGCGTGATGGACTCCTCTGAGCAGCGCCGGATTGATGAGTTCAAGGGCCCCTAGGCTACACTTTCCACAGGACCCTCTTCTGCACCCTCTCCCCAAAATGATACAACAATTAACTATTAAAAAAATAAATAAATACAATAAAATGATTTCCATGAATCAAAGAGAATGTGTCACTATGCCAAACTAGAGCAATCATTTCAGAAGAGCAACAAACCGGCAAGCTTACACTTTCATGTCAGTCATATGCAGCAACCAGAAAGAACTCAACAGAGACCTCATTGAATTGACGCATTGACTTTAAAACATTACACTCCGATCCATCAACTGCATCCACAATGTGCACTCAAGACACATTTACCATAGTATAGCATGGACCATAGATGACATAACAGAGGCAAATTACAAAAATTTCTTACCATTAGAATGCTTTCCTTCATGCATTTTTTGATAAAGACCGACTCCATGTATAAGAACAGATTACACATGCAAGAAAATACACAACAGTATAAAAAGAGCGCCAAAAAAAGATACATTTAGAATTGATCACAAACTTGCAAATAAATGACCAAGAAAGCATCACGTCTAAAAAATAATTGTAAAACTAGACTGTCCAACAGGGGCCTCCTGGTGACTCTAAGCCCCTGTGCTACAGCCTAGGAAAGCCTGTTCATTAATCCTCCCTTGCCCCCAAGTCCATATTTATTACTATTATTATTATTATTATTATTATTATTATTAAGTGAGTAGGCGGATCTTGAATTGGGCACGTATGTGCACACCTCCATTTCTGGGTGCGGTCAGCCATTCTAGTAAAAAATGCTGTCAAGACTGCAAGTCTGTGCTGAGCCAGTGGTGTAGTGTAATGAAAGGTGATGTTCCGTGTACCTCTGCCTCCAACTCCTTATTTGTAATAATCAAGTGCCCCCCCATCTCCCCACCCCCCTGAGAACACAACACTTTGCAAAAAATGAGAGTGGAACAATTCCCAGCAAGTGCATCTTCCTCAATAAGGTGACGGAAGAGGGACAGCTTTAATTGTTATTTTGGTTTTACTCATTGCTCATTTTCTGTATACTAGTGAATTTACATGACATGATGACATGTTGTACATCATTCTCATTTGCTGCACTGAACTGAGGATTAGACGGATTTGAGTTTATGTTGCTGTATGAATAGTTTTGAAGTTTATCTGAAAAAGGGTCTATTAAATTAAATATGATAAATGGAAAGCAATTTGATTTGACCATTAATTAGCTGATTGAAATAGGGTATCTACTGTAAACTTTAATATCAATTCAAGGTGAATTCTGTTAATTTAAAGATTGTTTGACCTTAAAAGATGAGGAGAAACTTCAATACTGAAGGTGAAATATTGTGGAAAATATTGTGTCTATTTTCTTATGTTATATGGATGTATGTTTTCTCATTTATTCTTTTATATAAAACTAACTGCCTCAATTTTCTACCTTCTTGACTTCTGCATGCTGACAATTAATCCTGCCAAACCTATTTACTGGTCCAAGTCGCGGTTAATGTACATTGTACTAATTGTTCAGAACCCAATTGTTAGGGTCACACATACAAGTACATTGCACCACTGCACCCTGTGTGTGTGTGTGTGTGTGTGTGTGTGTTTGTGTGTGCATGCCATGTTACACTAAGGAGGTCAGTCAGCATCAATAAAGATTCATTCCACTCCAGCAACAATCTGTTTTTCTTCGTACTATCCAACATCTACTATAGAAGCATTCACGGCCACAAGTATCTTCACTGCAGTATCAGTGAACTAATTATTCAATATGCAATATGCAAAGATGTGCAATAACCTGTGATAAATTGTTACTTTTTACTCCTGCACTTTTTATATGTTACCGTTACCATAATTTCTTTGTAATTTACAATATTTCTTTAAATACTACTTCTTTTATATATTGTTTACATACTTGCTACTTAAAAATCCTAAAAAAGCTGAAGTTTTATCTCTTGGGAGTAATGTTCTGTATCTCTGTTGAAAACAAAGTCTCTGGGAATAAAGGTCCCCTGATGTCACCGTGCCTCATTAGCAAGTGCACAAATAAAATCCGGTTCTCTAAAACTTAAGGTACATGCATAGCACAGAACACTGCTTTCTTGTTGCTTCATCTCTTTCTTTCACGTTACAGAAACAAAAGTGAGAAATCTGAACATTTCCACGATGGTAAATTCTACCGTATGTTGTGCCTTTGATTCACCAATTTTGGATAAGGTTCTACCTCCGGTCCTCATCTTGGAATTCATGTTTGGGCTGCTGGGGAACTCTGTCGCCCTGTGGATGTTCATCCTCCGCCTAGAAGCATGGAAGCCCAACGCCGTGTATCTCACTCACCTGGCAGTGGCTGATTCGGTCGTTCTTTTCTGTCTTCCGTTCCGAGCAGACTACTACCGACGCGGCAAGGACTGGATCTTCGGCGACGCATTTTGCCGCATCCTGCTGTTCCTGTTGGCAGCCAACAGAGCGGCAGGAATCTTCTTCCTCACAGCAGTGGCAGTCGACCGCTACCTAAAGATCGTTCACCCTCACAACCGCATTAACTATATGGGATTAAAATATGCCTTATTCGTCTCCTGTGGTCTGTGGGCGCTGGTTGTGGCCGTCACTGCATACCTGCTCTCTGATAAGCATTTTTTCGACCATAATAATCGCACCCAGTGTGAAAGCTTTAACATTTGTATGGGATTCAACCCCTTGTCTACTTGGCACAACATTTTCTACGTCATTCAGTTTTTTATCCCTACGGCCATCGTCACTTTTTGCACAGTTTGCGTAACATGGCAATTAAAGAATAAGACAGTGGACACTCAGGGAAAAATCAAGAGGGCCGTGCATTTCGTGCTGGCTGTAGCACTTGTCTTCATCATCTGCTTCTTTCCCAGCAGCATGTCTCGCATTGCTGTTTGGATACTCAAAGCATGGTACGACGAATGCTCTTATTTTCAGGAGGCTAACCTTGCATTCTACACTTCTGTGTGTTTCACGTACTTTAACAGCGTCTTGAACCCTTTAGTCTACTACTTTTCCAGTCCTGCCTTTAGTGGAACTTTCCAGAAATTCTTCAGCAGACTTCTCAACCGGAAAAAATCTGAGGACGAGCTCACAAGCAACCGTAACAGCAGCATGACGGAAACAACCGGCACCTAATGACAACAGTGATAGAACACAAAGGTATCCTAGAACAGTACAGAAAAATTAGCTGGAAGATTTTCCAATGCTAGCATTGCAGTAATTTCTTATGTCATTAATGAAATGTAAATGTGTGATATTGGATTTGCTTTTGACATTGATAACATAATAAAGAGCAGAATGTCATTCATTGCATTTCCCAAGAAATCATATTAAAAATAAGCCTTACGTGATCAGTAGTATTTATTTTGTATGACATTAATATCACATTCACACTGGCACCTCAAACAGGTTGACAGTACTTGCAGATAAAAGTTTTCATAATTCAACCAGTTTTATTGTCCTGATTTTTCTCTTTTTCAATCATTTAGCTTTACTTACATTAGTTAACATGATTATGGCAGTTCAGTTAGCTACACCTTTACACACAATGGGGCATTATAGATGCTTTGATTTACCAAGATATTCAAGGGAGTACCATTTACTGTGGGTCATTTTCCCCATTAAAGCACATGGATTCAGCAAATTTGGGGAAAAAATGTTGTAATCAAAAATCATATACTGTCCAGTCCTTATACGACATATGTCATCAAGCCAATGTTGAGGAATAGCAGAATTATTCAAGTCTTAAAAAGGCAATATATCTGTAGTATAACACAGCCACTGCATTATACACATCCATGTATTTTCCACCTGTTTATCTTGGTCAGAGTCACAGGCCTCAAATACCCAGGATGTCAATTTGTAGCAGTAAACAACGGCAGCTAGGGCCCAGGATTTACATGACGTGAGCTAAACTGATATGTGCTTATGCAAGGCTAACAAGTAGGCTACAGTGGCTAATGTGGATTAATGAAGGGAAGAGGCATAAGAGACTTAGATCTAGGGTCTGAGATTCCTTTGATCTAATATCCATGGATGGGGTATAGTGTACAGTGTAAACTACTACAACAGTTCTTTTATGTTTAGACACCTACAGTCTAAACTTTTGATTGACCCAAGCGTATAGAGTTGTAATGTAGATAATGTGAACTGAGCCAGCAGAGTACACACTACAGTCACGCCCCTTTTAGACAGTTCCTTGTGACCTTCAAAACCCACAGCAATGTTTTGTTCTACTGTATTTGCTGTATCTGCAGTTCAGGATTTTGCCTGTAGGCTATGAACAGCCAATGGTTCGAAATGTTTGAAAGGGTTTCTAAACACTGGTGGCTGTAAATGCATCAAAACTTGAATTTGCCATCTCTAGAACCTATCCTGGGAGAGAAAAGGAAAGGCAGGCACGTCGGCAGGAGCGGGGAGAGTGGTACAAATACTCACAAATGAGAGGGGGGTCCGGAACATTCATTCATCAGGTAAGGGAACAGGAGGGGCATATGCATGTAAGCACACATGAGGGAACTCAGGCATTCTGGGAAAAGTGGGGCAGAGAAGCGCTCAGTAACTGGACATAGTCAACAATTCGTCACACCTTGGGATCTGTTTAGACTGGTTGAGTAACTAAGGCAATCAAGGGAAACAGGAGTGAGACGCAGCTGACTCAGTAGTCTGGAGAAGGAGTCCTGACAAGGGGGCATAAGGGGGCTTGTCTACAGAATAGATTCAGAGTCCAAGCTCACATCAACCTTTCTGTTGTCACGCACAGCAAATCTGAAATGACTGGATGCTAAGGAAAATAAAACAGAACAAGTATGTCCTGGGACTAAATTAAGGATCCTTGATCTATTTGGCCTCAAAAAGGAAAATACCAGTAAAATGGAATGCAAAACATTATGTTTGGTAAATGCAATGCACAGGATTTTGTTTCAAGCCAAATTCAAAACAAACAAATCAAAATTTCTAGCAATTACTGCACTGCTCTCTTGGGTCTTTGCCTGTTTTCCCAGCTGCTTACACCTCCTGTGAAGCCCAGCTGGTTTTATTTAACCTGTAATTAGACCTGTGAAGCAGCTGTGCTTCACAAACACATTGTTATTGTGCATGGCTGCACTGTGCGGAAAACCAAAAAAATTAATATTAATAATTAATGGTAAGCATGGATTATTTTCCTCAAAATTTGGGTTTGAATCCCACCTCCGCTCTGAATGCATGGAGCTTGCATGTTCTCCCCATGTTGAGTGTGGTTCCCTTGGGTCCTCAGGTTCAGAGGCGCATCTTGTCAGCAGGCAGGGCAGGCAGCTGCTTGGGGCCCCCAAGCCACTAGATGGCGAACGAGAGCTGACACTTTAAACTACGGTAGTGGCAATTACGTTTTGAACGTTCATTCCTTTGAACTTTATAAGAGAATTTATTAACGTCAGATTATTTATTAAAATGATGACAAACTGGTTAGAGGGGGGGCCCCCAGTGAATTTTTGCTTGGGGCCCCAACAGACCCTAGGATCGCCTCTGCTCAGGTTTCCATCTCACAGTCTGAAGGCGACAAACATGATATATACATAATTATCTGTAATGCACGTAAAATCCATTAGTAACAGTTATAGGTTTCAATAAATAACAGCCATAAGCATCCTGTGCAGCAGTTCTGTTATCTAAAAAGCTCCAGCGCAGGTTTTAATAGACGTGGCTGTATTGTAGCAATGGCAGGGGTGGGTCTCACCACATACCAGCATACCGGCTGCGGACCGAAATAGATGTTTGCAAGCGATGTCAGAAGTCATCCCCTTTCCGGAAGTGCGACAAGCTTGAGGGGTCATTTGATCGTTTGGCATCTTTCTGTTCTCACCCAGAGTGACACAAGAACACGTCTTATTTTGCGAAAAAGGTCGACTCACCTTGTGCTGAAGACATTACAAACACCTGTTCATGTCGTTCAACATAGTCAAAAGAGAGTTATGTAATAAATAGATTACAGCATTAGTCTTGGTTTGAGTATTGAAAATACTGGGTGAAAGGTATGTGACTGGTAAATAATCTCTAAATACAGTGTGGATGTGCAATTTTAAATACTATAATAATTTTCTATTGTTGGTCGACTAAGAAATAAAAATATTTTATATTTTGCACCTTTAACATACGGCAATAAGACACTGTACATATTGTGAAAACACAAGACTGATGCGAGCATCATCCCCAAAAGTAATGTTAGTTTGCAGTACAGGATTATCCCTGAGGCCCTGTGCACGTCGCTTTCTCAGGGGACACATTTTCCGATTCCCAGCACCATGACTCTAGGTTGAAACTCCTTTGGGGACACACAAGCTCTTTGTTTCATAGTGATCTTGCAAAAATCCTGATGAAAAAATCTGAACTTTTTCATCAAAGGCGGCCATGATGTTGGGGAGTATCTAAAGACCCCAAGGAAGCATTTAAGGATGTGCTTTACTACTGATTTCACTAACTTTGCAAGTAGTATAACTACCGAATGAGTTTTTTAAAGGTTGTTTACTTAATGTGTATTTTCTGGAGAGAAAGCATGCCCAATATTTAACAAGATACACAGACCCGAATTCTAAAGTTACAGGAGGGAAAACATTCATGCATATTAACATTTAAGGGGTATTCACAACTTTGACACTCTGTCAAATGCTATGTACAGTCAGGGAAAAAATATTTGAACCCCTGCTGATTTTGTAAGTTTGCCCACTAACAAAGAAATGATCAGTCTATAATTTCAATGGTAGGTTTATTTGAACATTGGAAGACAGATCAATAATAAAAAAAAAAATCCAGAAAAATGCATTTCAAAAAAGTTAATTAATTTGCATTTTCATGAATAAAATAAGTATTTGATCCCTTTGTAAAAAGTGCTTTAGTACTTGGTGGCAAAACCTTTGTTGGCAATCACAGAGGTCAGATGTGTCTTATAGTTGAGTTGACCACAAGTTTTGCACACCTCAGGGGGATTTTGTCCCGCTCCTCTTTGCAGATCCTCTCCAAGTCATTAATGTTTCGTGGCTGATGTTTGGCAACTCGAACCTTCAGCTCCCTCCACAGATTTTCTATGGGATTAAGGTCTGGAGGCTGACTAGACCACTCCAAGACCTTAATATGCTTCTTCTTGAGCCAATCCCTTGTTGCCTTGGCCCTGTGTTTTGGATCATTGTCATGCTGGAATACCCACCCACCCTGGCTGAGGGAAGGAGGTTCTCACCGAAGATTTGATGGTACAAGGCCCCATCCATCCCCCCTTTGATGCAGTGCAGTTGTCTTGTCCCCTTGGCAGAAACACACCCCCAAAGCATAATGTTTCCACCTCCAAGTTGGACGGTGGAGTCTTGGAGTCTAGGCAGCATTCCTCCTCCTCCAAACACGGCGAGTTGAGTTGATGCCAAAGAGCTTGATTTTGGTCTCATCTGACCACAACACTTTCACCCAGTCCTCCTCTGAATCTTTTAGATGTTCAGTGGCAAACTTCACACGGACCTGTTCATGTGCTTTCTTCAGCAGAGGGACCTTGTGGGCACTGCAGGAATTCAGTCCTTCACGGCGTAGTGTGTTACCAACTGTTTTCTTGGTGACTATGGTCCCAGCTGCCTTGAGATAATTGATAAGTTCCTCCCAAGTAGTTCTGGGCTGGTTCCACACCGTTCTCATTACCATTGAAACTCCATGAGGTGAGATCTTGCGTGGAGCTCCAGACCGAGGGAGATTGGCAGTTATTTTATGGTTCTTCCATTTGCGAATAATCGCACCAACTGTTGTCACCTTCTCACCCAGCTGCTTGGTGATGGTCTTGTGGCCCATTCCAGCCTTGTGTAGGTCCACAATCTTGTCCCTGACATCCTTGGAAAGCTCTTTGGTCTTGGCCATAGTGCAGAGTTTGGAATCTGGATAGATCGATTGCTTCTATGGACAGGTGTCTTTTATACAGGTAACGAGTTGAGAAGGTTCCCAATGGTTCCCTGGGAGCCAGAAATCTTGCTGACTGATAGGGGATCAAATACTTATTTCATTAATGAAAATGCAAATTAATTTTGG
The DNA here is from genome assembly GCA_026776725.1 of Gnathonemus echidnorhynchus. Classification (NCBI taxonomy): domain Eukaryota; kingdom Metazoa; phylum Chordata; class Actinopteri; order Osteoglossiformes; family Mormyridae; genus Gnathonemus; species Gnathonemus echidnorhynchus. The sequence goes on along the minus strand of JAODJU010000119.1, from coordinate 25,835,244 downwards.
GAGACAGTTCCCAGCTCTGGAGGTCATCTGCAACTCCCACTGCCTCAAGAAACCTTCCAGCATCTGTAAAGACTCCATACACCCATGCCGTGGTTTGTTCAAACTTCTTCCATCTGGCAGACATTATAAGGCCTTTTGCATCCGCTCCACCGCACTGAGGAATAGCCATCTCCCCAGCGCTATAAAGGCCATGAATCAACTCATCAAGCTCCCCCCATAATCCTCCTGACCCCCATTTCTGTTTAGCTTATGTACTGTTTTTGGTTTTGCAGCACTGATTTGCAAGTCTGACATGTTTACTCTATTTACTACTGCCAGACTTGCTGTAAAACTTCTTGTTTGTAATGATGATGTACTGCATATGCTGGAATAATCCATCCATCCACCCATCTTTCGAATGGCTTATCCAGCAGAGGGTCACAAAAAACTATCAGCCTATTCCAGGCTGCATTATGAGAATCGACCTGGGGTGCGTTTCCCGAAAGCTCCCGTTAGCAACTTATGTAGTTGGAACCATTCAGTTGCATGGTTCAACTATGTAAGTTGCTAAAGTAGTTAGCAACGATGGTTTCGGGAAACGCACCCCTGGATGGAGGGGTTTCTGCCCCTAGTCAGCACTACACACTGAGCTAGCCAGTCATGATTCTGAAATATGGTATTGATCATTTTGGTGAATAAATACAGTTTTGGTATTTAAACACAACCAAATATATTATATTCAATTTTATTGTAATCCAGTGCATCTGGTATGTTTGCATTGACAGGACTAGTTAAAACTATTCAACAAACTAAAACAGGGTTTGGACGGCATGTGCAGCTGGATGCTACAACTTCAATTATAGTTTTTAATGCTTTGTTTATGCAGGCTGTTATTAGAGTAGGAAAATTCTGTCCATTCAGAGTAAAACTAAATCAGTTTTTGGGGACAACTGTTCATTAAGATTTGGACACATCTGGTAACACCTCATAATTCAGATGTGTTTTTTTAATTAATTTAAATGTGTAAATTCTAGAAATTAGAACAAACTTGATGTTCAAATTTGAATTGTATAATAATGGGGTGAACAATGTTGCAGCATCAAGGTTCAGAAATTCACCATGTAACAATACATTTTCATTTTAATTTTACTGAAAATTTTAATACATTCAACTAACGAAATACTGCATTACACCATATCTGCCCCCCATCAGGCAGAAGAGATTAGCATGATTAAATGGCCATTAGTATATCACAGAGTGCTTTTCTGAGTACTATGGTGGTTAGACGTTTCACATATTACCACATTCCTCATTTTAAGCATTTTCCAAATGCTCTTTTATGTTTCTTAATCATGAAATCTACTGTATTTAAAGTATTTATAAGAAGCAAATGAGATATGGAATTAACTGAAGCAGTATTTCCTGCCATTCTTCCGATCCTTGGGGTTATGATAAAATAAATGGCAATATAAGCAAATTCAAATTGAATTTAGGGGAGAAAACAACAAAACACTGAAAAATTTTAGACAATGTATAACGATAGTTTTAGCATTGACCAAAATCACGTGACTTGTGTTTGCATTAATGTTCCCACAATGCTGAGGTCCTCTGCACCACTAATGACCTTCTGAATGCTTTGATTTAACTCTTTTGAGCCAGAAGTGTGCTCAGTTTGATCTTGCCATCCATGGAGGACGTGAAGCAGGTGCCACAATCCACCGCGGAGCACCAGTCCACAGTGACCACCGGCGCTTTATGGCCACCCAAAGGCAGGACGCTTTCCAAGCCACTCTCACCTGCATTAAGCTGACAACAAGAATACAGGCAGCTTTTTAATCCCTGTGTCGGCCAGTACATACGTCTATACGCAATATGTAGTAGTTAGGGAATGATTCATAGTAGCCTTTGTTTTCAGAACATATATTTTCAATGAAATCTAACTGGAAACAGTTGCAGCAGCTATAGACACTAGAATGAAGCCTTACCCTGTATATAAGGCCTCCAGTACTGGAACAAGTGAGCACATGCTGTCCTTCCGAGTCGAAGGCAAAGAGTCGCCCACGAGGCACCTGCACCTGCCGATAGCCACTGTACCCTGAGAGCACGAAGGGCCCCGTGGCGTCCTGGGGCAAACAGTACTCTGACTGCTTCACCCCAGAGCGGTGGATGTTCCACTGGATAAACTGCAGGGGAAGACAATACAACTGCACTCTAATCATCCGCCTTTTTGTTTACCTTCACATTATCCTGTGCTGCAAACTATTGACGATAAAATGTCATCAATTATAATATTCAGTTCACAATGGAGTCCATCAGACCCGCAAGTCAAAAAAGCGCTTAAAAATGCGGTCAGATCAACAAGCCGGACAATGACAGAAATAATAATATATATATATTTTTTTTAAAAGGGCAGATTTAAAAGCAATACTGGATTGTTCCACACTGGCGCAGTGTGTTGGCTACTGTTGGGGGACCCTTAACAGGAATTCTCTCCGATTTGTACAACCAATCCGTGCTATAATTGGAACGATGTCCCTGTCGGAAATTATCCCCCATGGAGAAATGGATGTGGCAAGGGACACAGACACAATAGAGTCTGGTAAATCCCCAAGACAATACACAGAAATTGGAAAATATATCTTCCATAAAGACTTCTATTATAAATATGTCTCATAATGTCCCTTTATTGCAGTGAGCAAGATGCCCAAGAAGCTGCTGATGGACCAAGCAGGCCAACAGTCAGCCCTGCAGCAGAGTCTGTTCTGGTCCCACAAGGCTTATCCACAACCTGCTCCATCAGCCAGTTCCTCTTAGCATGTTCCAATGCCAAAAATCCAAGTGTTTTCAGTACTTGGAGATGGACAGGAACAGCATGGTTTTGTAATGCAGGTCATTCAAGGGCTGGGGCCAATTCATCACACAATTCCATCCGAATTTCTCTGGGCAGTGAAGCACGTAGCCACAAAGTAAAATATGGGTTTAAATATCCCTGAAGTCTATTTGCTTATTTCTGGCTGCAGGTATGTTGGCAGTCTAAAATGACTGAGAAGCTATGAAATTATCAATGGAAAAATAATCATTGTGATTTCTAAATACCTACTTCCTTTGTATTTGCTCCCCTAAAAAGCTAAATATGCCATGATGATGCAACATGTGACTTGCTTACCCATGGACCTTTGTGGATGCACACGTCTTGGTGCCGGCCTACTGTGACTTTTCAGTATGCCACCTCTAACTTGGATTGCATGCAATAAATATATTGGTATATATAAAGTCGTTCATTTAAAACAATATGTTGATTCACTCAACACAAATACTGAATATTAGCTGTATATCAGATACAATAAAAATGTTTATTAATTAGCACACATTTCACTAAACGGTAAAACACTTTAATGCAAATTAGAAGCACATTTCTGTCTGAACTCTAAATGTTGCTTTTTTCTATTTCCCCCAAAACGTTTGTGTGACTGACCGTTCGTAAATGTGCAAAGTTTTTCTTTACAAATCCCAAACTCTTCCTATAAATGTGCATTCGAAGGTTTCTTGTCTTTTTTGTTTGTATTGAGCCTTTATAAATCAGAAAGTTTAGAAAGTTTCATTTTCGGTGTAACTGAAAGCAATGTTGCATTTGTTTTTCATATGAACGTGTGCAGTGGAGCAAACTTCCCTAATGCTTACAAGTGAGAGGCCCTCACCTTCCCATCCTCTCCAATGCTGAAGACAGTGTTCTCGTCATAACTGAACTCCACACTGTACACCTCACCTTCATGCGCCTTCCAGCTCATTGCACTTTCATAGTGCTGCATGTCTGTCAAAAGGACCAAAAAGACAAATGATACTCAGAGCTGGACATGACCAATCCCATGGGCATCCTTTTTAATTAGAGAAGAGAAAAAAAAAGTTATTTCTACACTTTTTCTTACCAAACAGACGAATGATACCATCAGCAGCCCCAGTAACTAGAAGGTTACCATTATGGTTGAATGCTGTACAGTTGATCGCCACGGTATCAGGTTCAAGGGAGAATTGAAGCTTAACGCAGATTTATGTGGGACAGAAAAGGAACAATACAAACAGAGTCCATTGACCATCTTTAAAAACAACCCTTTAAAGAGTATTTCTTAAAAATATTTTTTAATTCTACCTTGTAAACAAAGATATTTTACAATTTCCATTGTTTCTCCAACCAAATAAAGGAGAATTTTTCCTTGATTTAAATTATGCCACCAAGATTTCATGAATATGGCAACCCAAATAAGTAACGTACCTTAATAATTAACATTAACAGTTAATCGTGCCATAATATCTCCCTTATCTCACCCCACATTCCCTCACACAGTACCTGTTGCTTGACTGTCTTTGTGTCCCAAAGAAGCAGTTTTCCTATAACAGTGGCACAAGCTTGACTTCCTGCTTCCAGCACGCTGCCAGAATAGGGGGTCTGTGCAGCAGCAGAGCAGACAAAGGAGGTCCCACTGGGACTATAGGCAAGGGACAGGATCCTGAAAATTTAAAAAAGATAGCAGTGACAGAGCAGGTGTCAGCAGAATTCCATATTTCATATTCCTACTCATCTGCTGAGGAAAGTTTCACTGTATCCTTCAAATATTGCAGACCAACCCAGAGAAAATCAAGAACTGTTGTGTGTTAAGTGACAATACAAAAATTATTTAAGATTCATAAGGGAAAAAAAGTAGAGAGAATCCAGTCAAAAAGCAAAAGTACCATTGTTCATCTGAACAGGTGCACTTATTGCGGGTGTTCCTCATTTATTCATGTACACTTAGGGCTGGTTTTACTTCAGCCACACCCCCTCACACTCTTGGCGCCAACACGCCAGGGAACCAGGTACTTTGACGGCAGGCCTGGGGTGGCACTGTAGAGCAAAGCTGCTCTTAAAGCCATGTTTAAGTATGGCGTGGTTGTCATGAAATTAGAATTTTACTAAAACTAATCATGCACTATGTACTTATGTTACAAAAGGTAGGGTTACTATTGGTAATGAAAACATTTCCACAAGCTGAAATAAGATATGAAAATAAAAACTACAACTAAATGAGAAATATAATTATTACTTTCAAAACCACCTGAAAGAAGTATCGGGAAATATTTGATATCCGTTTTAAAATACTATTTAGCAAAGTAATAATCGGTTTAACTTTGACCCTTGCACGTAACGCACTTTAACCATAAAAAAGCCAATGGCACTATATTGAGACGCGAAAAAGTCCTTCCGTCTATCCCTAGAAATAAAATAAAACCTAAAATCAAATATTTAACTAAATGTATTTAAATCCTTAAAATGAAAACTAATGAGACCGAAAACTAAAACTAACTAGACTTCAAATGAAAACAGCCCATAACATTAAAACTAAACTCAAAATGATAACACTGATGCCATAAACTTACACAGGGCATTGCAGTACAAATGTGTTTTATTTTAGTTCCTGGCCATCTGGGACTCTTCATAATCCTCTAGTGAAGAATCAGATACATGCTGGTATTTCCAGACTTCTTCAAATCCGTTGGCTATTTTTTTTTTTTAATCATTCTGATCATACAGGGCAGAAACTGTGTTTTTTTATTTACAATCTCTAGTCCGTCTACCTTTCTAACTTCCTGCTACTTTTCCCCTGACCAATGAAGGATGGAGTTTCGCTTGTGTCACTGACTGGAGCCTTCATGCAGCCTGCACACTGTGATGATCTTCGGGTGAAGTAAACACCAGCCCTTACCACGGGTGTACCTCACCTATTCCTGTACACTCACCGTGGGTGCGCTTCATCTATTGTCAGCTCGTAGAGGCTCTTCTTGGCTTCCGTGTCATAGAGGCGGACTGTCCCCATGCCGCTACCCAGGAGGAGCTGAACACATACAGAAAAGCTTACAGGACACACTGGTTTCATTTAGATTATTAAAACTAAGATTAAGATCATAAATGAATTTATTGTCTAAAATATCTATATCTCCGTGTCTTAAATTCTGGGATTATAAAATTATGAATTGCCACTAATAATAAACAAGTGATGACATGCAGTAGTGCTAGAAATTAACCTTTTAAAATTGTATTTATTTCTGTATAGGTGACCTAAAATGTGATCAAATTACATTGAACCATTTTCTTCAATAGAAAAAGGAAGATGTATAGTATTTCTGTGTCATTGGGTTAGTAATTAAGGTAGTTTAGTAATTGGGTTCTCTTTAGTTTTAAGACTTATGTGACAATCTGATCACATTTTAGCTCATAATTTAACAAAGCAGTAAGAACTGTAACAGATACACTAATGGTACAGGTGGAGGCCTGCATCCATTTTTGTGCACACAATGAGATTTTAACAATTGATTTTGGACCTGGTCAGCTGTAAATTTATATCTATATTATGTTTTTGTAAAGTGGTAATAAGATTCATAAAAGATGATGCAGAGTAAATATAACATGCCTGCAAAGTTTGGAAAAGTTTGAAAAAATAATTTGAGTTATCATGCTGACAAAATCAAGTGTCTGAGCTGGCCTTCTCTTTGCTATCACTTTTGAGTTATTGTCTTAATGGGATCAAGAATCAATACTGCCATTTTTTGTTTTGCTACCCCTGCTTCAATTTTGGGGTGACCTGTCTTAGTACTTGGTCACCAGTTTATCATCCCTACAATGTGCCTGCAAAGTTTAAAAAAAGATCTAAAACACTTTTTGAGTTATCGTTGTAACGGAATCAATAATCAAAAATGGCTTTTTTTTTTTGCTGTCATTGTAGGGTGCTACTTCAATTTTGCTGTGATCTGTCTCAAAATGTACTCAATTCTAATTCCTCACCCATACAATGCCTCTGCAAAATTTGAATACCGTTCTTGAGTTATCATCTTAACAAAAGCAAAGTGTCTGTGGGGGTGGACTGGCCCCAAAACCATATGCATTCCTTAGGGATCACAATAAGTTTGCCAAATACTAATTCTAACTCTCCTTTTACACACGTCGATATATTTTCTAGGAAATATCACTATTACAAAAAAAATTCCAAGAAACACACTGATATATGAAGTTCATGGCAAATTCAACAATTGTGTTGAAATCCCTTAACCCATAAATTTACGACTACCTATTCCAGTATCAAAAAGTCATGTGACACTCATACCAGTCTGTCCGGTTTTGTGGCCCACTCCAGTGACAGAAGGGGAGATTTGGACATTATAGTGGCCTTTGTCTGCATTATAGGATTGAATGACCACACCTTGATGACACCATCTACATCAAGACTGGCCACTCTCCTCCCTGAACAGTCTACCCTGAATCAAATACAGAGATAAGGCGAAAAGTTTTGAGCATCAAAAACAATAAAAAACTAAAAAGGTTACATGGCAATCCTAATATTACAAACTATTAACAGGGTCAAGTCTTTTACCAGCAGAGTTAAAACAGCTGCAATCAATGAATCATACCAACCTGCAATGCATGATGGAGGAGTGATGCTCGCCATATTCTTCTTGGCTCAGTTTAATAAAGGGCTGCTCAACAAGGCCAGTGCCTTCCTCACTCAGTTGGACATGACTGCTTGGTACATCCACTGTGTCAGTTGCATGTTCTGGATGTTGTTCACACTCAGAACTGTCCAGTTTTTTCTCAGCATTCTGTCAGCAATCACATCAATCTATACGTAATTTTTCTGGCTAAAATATTATTTCAGATTTATCGTTCTTCAATGAACAAAAATAACCTTTTTTTTCCCCCAAAACCGATAGGAGCCATTTATTCTGATTCTTAAAGGCGAAATGCTTATTCCTTTTGCAAAATGTAAGTTTTCTGAATGGCAACATACAATAAAATATTCCTGACTGGTAATGGAATTCCACTTTAATTCGTGTAACTATTCATTGCGATTTACTCTGGATATTATTGGAAATGCAGTTCTGTGGTTTGCGCAAGACAATTAAAAAAGTACCACTTTCATAACATCCCTGCGACTGAATTAGAAAACTCTTTTGACTTTCAGTGTCAAACAAACAGATGTTAACTCACTGACAGATGAACATACCTGATTGGGCATCTTAGAGAACAACTCCTTCCGCTCTTTCTCATGGTCCTGGTGTCGCCGCTGTCTGGAGTGGCTGCTTTGTGGGTCACCGGCTCCTGCACTGGGTACAGTCTTCATGTCCTTGTATGGTGGATTCTCCTTGGTCTTCAATGCCTGGAAGTCATGCATTATTTAGGATCTCCCCTTAAATCTGTGATACTCTTAAAAATAAGATGCCACCGTAAGAGATTTTTAAATGCCCAAATCAAATATATGGTACACCAAGTTACATATAGTATAAAGCTTCCTATACAGTACAATCCCCTTATAGTGAACTTATAACGGAATATTGTCTATAACGGATGAGGTCCGCTGGTCCCGGCCGCGCACCTTTAAGAACATGCAGAAAAAGCATTGGATATAGTGGACTCGCATATAACAGAATTTCGCTTATAACGGACAGACAGTTTGGTCCCCAGGGCCACTTTTAGCTGTAGTTCTGTTCGGCTATAACGGACATGCAGTTCTGCTTACAAGGTGTGTGGCGTGCCGGTGATATCCAGCGCAGATACGTAGTCAGGATTATTAATAGTCACGCATCTGGCCAGGTAAAGTTGGATTACTACATGTACAATAAAATAATCTATACCACAAGGGTGTCTGCTGGGGTGTGGCATGAGTAAACGGTGTCCTGTAGTTATGTTCTAGCATACAGCAACTCTGGATATAACAGACTTTGGACATAATGGACTGTTTGCCAGGTCCCTTGAAGTCTGTTATAACTGGATTTTACTGTACTTCCTAAATTTCGTATGAACTGACCTGGCCAGCCACAATTTCCCTCCGGCCTATGGAAGCCTGCGTTGGGGAGGATACCGATGCTTGGGGCAGCTTGGTTGGTGGCCGCTTTCCTTGGGGAAGGAGTGTGGAGAGGAGGTTCCGAGGCTGTGTGGCAAGGCTAACATTCCGCTGGCTGGATACCAGATCCCTGATGGAATAAGAAGCAGCATTAGCAAAAGACAAGTGCTCTGACTTCTGAGATTCTAATTGTTTTCAAAATATTACCTCATTTAAATTTTGGGTCTTAAATTATATAACCGGCTGTTCCTGGAAATAAGAGTAGGAACTAGAGTTAATATTCTCTTTCTCAACACCACATGAGAATCCAAAATGAGATTTGCTCCTTTTTAAATACTTAACAACAGTAGTAATGGATTTGTTGAAATTATTATTTCTTGTTATAGTTATTATTGGTATTTCTTAAAAGCAGTACACTACAGGCCAATGAAGGACTGCTCCATGGTTTGATATAATACAAAAATATTAAATTTAAACCGGTGTACCAGTTTAATAATAATAAAAACATTTATTTATGGGGGTCATTTTTTATGCACGAAAATTTACTTAAAGTTTAGTGTTGAACGACTTCAAAGTTAAGCATTTCACCGTGCATGTGATATAACTAGCTTTGATACTGGCCATCCTTTTTTGCTGGAAAAACGGTATGCATATTTAAGACAATTTAAAGTTATCTTCCTCCTCAGAACCTGTAATTACTGTTATAATAAACAATGTATAGTCCCGGTCTACAGCGTCACCAGTAAAATTGAAACACCCATCATTACACGTTTTGTTAATCCCATTCTCAAAATTTGACCTTACAGCTCAGTGTCTCCCAGTCGATCCATGTTTTGCACGTAAGGAGGTAGTTTGTGATGCACCATGATCTCTGTATCCTTCTTCAGACGTGGGTCCACCTGCAGCGAAAAAAGCTGGTGGACAAAGCTGATGAATCAGCGCTATTGTGGTGTTAAAATTCAAGAGAATTATATGCCGGTAACAAGCTGACAGCGCTGCTTTCTGAACGCTGTGGTGCCATTTCTGCAAACTGCCACTCTTACCATTTGTCTCAGCTGCTCATTCTCCTCCTGCAGACTGATGCTTTTCTGTACCTCAGAGTCAAAGTTCAGGAGTACTGGCTGGGGTGATTATGTCAAGGAAATTAATATTTTTGTGTATTGGCTGTCAAAATCCTCTCTCTTCTATATCATCTTTTAAATACCTGAAATTCATTTTAAATGTATTTCTTAAAATGGGTTTCACTTAGGCAGACAGTAAGAGAGTTTAAATTGTCTGATAAAAATACATGGAATACATTAGCCTTTGTTGTCATTACAGTGATAATAAGTCTTAATCAGTACTTTCAGGATATGCATATACTGAAAGACAACACTCAGAAAGTTGTGCAGTGAAACAAGAAAGGTGTCTGCCCATTGACGTGAGAAGTAGGGTGAGAACACAGGGTTTTGGTCCGGAATGGGAACAAATGGCAATATAAACCAGTCACGCCATTCAGCCTGGCCCTGCAGCTCCAGTGCTTGCTTCTGAAAGAATTCCTGGGTTTTCTCAATACGGTTTGTCTGGAGGAAAAGAAACAACTCAAAATCAAGACCTAAAAGTAATGCAAGTCCCTTACGTCATCCATAGTCAAACCATGTCTTTTCGATTTTTTTTCCTGTTAAATTAACAAATGTTATTATACAGTATTTAATAAAAATATTTAAAATAAATATTAATAAATATTTAAAACATTTGTTACTACTTGGAAAAACACACTGTCAGAGTAAATGAATCCACCAGCAGCTAAAAATCCAATGAAGGCACAAGAACAACTTCATTCTACAACACAGAAGCACCTCAGATATTTATTAACATCATTATTTTTGACCAATGCCACAGAATGCGTTTAAGTGCTTTTCATAATAAGATCAAATACTTAGCTTGTCCATTATTAATAAAATGTTATATTTCAATGTGGTCTGCAGGGGGAGCTACTGTACCTGCACCGTGTAAACAAGATAGTAACGGAAAAGACTGGTTCTGAGCTTGTTGATAGTTGGTCGGTAGATGTCTTCTAATCGACAAAAAAGACGCCGATCGAGGTAACCCCAGTAATCCTTCAGTGCTGGCAGGTCATAAGCCTGGATGAACTGCTGAAGCTGGTCAATGATTTTATCCACCTAAATTAGACCAAATATAAAAATGTGGCTATCACACAAACTACATTAAGATGTCAATGACGTAAGAAGCGAAATACGAACAACTAAATATCACTTACTCACTCACACACACACGTATACATACATACATACATACATACATACATATATAAACAACCTACGCGGAAACCTTTCTCCTTATCGGCTTTGATTTCAGCATCAAGATGCTTGAGGGTTGAGGTGAAGCCACGGTGTATCAGATACTCCTTTACCATATCATCTGTCCTCTCCACTACTGAACCCATAGTGTACGCGCCAGCAGCACACACACAGCCAAATCCTGCAAGTGAACAGAAACCATCATCAAGCTAACCAGACCTTACAAGTCCTGTGCCAACCACACCTTACTGTAAGGATGCTAAAGTGCGTATTTTTCTGCGAAATTATAACGATCACAAATCACATATCAACACGTCCGTCAGCCAGCGATTAGAAGTACTTGGGGATAGTGTGCACACATCCATCTTTAAGTATTTTTGTACTTTTCTATTTTAAAACAACGTCAGTTATATTGTTTTAAATGCATGAATTTAAATTAAAATGCATAAAATAAACGGAATGCTATTATTTCTCATTGCACAGCACAGTAGAGCACAACACATTAAGTTACTGCTGCTAATTATAACAAACTTACCCTATACCGTTGTCGTCCAGCACGATATCCTGGTTTCTTTTCCGCGTGTTGTCATGTGATGAAGACCTTATTAAAGCCACGTGACAAGAGCGCGTTTATGATGTCACTACCCGATTCGCGCCACCCGTTTGATTTGCACTTCGCATGCGCAGCATTTTCGAGCATGCGTACGTCTTATGGCTACTCGATTTGTCGTTCCTGCACCAGATCTGCGAACTGCAAATTTAAAATATAGCTTTAGACACTTTACAGTTGTAAAATATTTGAAGTCGCGTTACGATACCATTATTAAACACGATGCTTTGAACAATATCGGTTTTACAGAACGCCATATAGGCCACAAGTTTAACATAAGTTGTAATTTTTTCATGTAAATTCTTATTAGGCCACTTAAAATTAATAAATTGTTTTACATAGCCGCCCGCCTCAATTTTTTGGTGCCGCCTTGATTTTTTTTATATTTTATATTTGCTGTTTTGCTATTGTCAGGAGGACGCTTTTATTGGGCCATTCTGTGGCAAGAC
>JAODJU010000119.1:25778124-25812596 GCA_026776725.1 Gnathonemus echidnorhynchus | reverse complement strand
CTGAGATGACAGGGGAGGGTAGATAAGGTTACTGGATGTGCGGCGCCTGGATGTTGGATGGGATCTTCTAGGTCTAAGAGATAAGTGGACTGGGATAGGTCTGAGGCACATGTCTGCAGTGATGGTGTGGGTTTGCAAAATTGAGAATAGAATAGAAAAGAAAGGAAGTATAGAACGAGTAGTAATCGATTAACTGCGTTTGTCTCTAACCGTCACAGACACATGTGTCTGTGACGGACTCACCTTCAATATAACTCAGTTAGCCCCACCCCTAATTTACACCTTCAGGGAGACCGAAACTTTAAGTGTTGAGATGGATTGCCACAAAACTGAAGTGATGACGCTTGGTGGCAGCAGAATGTGATAAGTCAAAAAGTATTTGATGGATCTTTTAAATGCTTCAGAAAAAAAACATCATACGGATGAATAGTGATGGCACAGACAAAGGTGACTAGATACCTTGTTCACAAGGTTAAGATGGTTAAATGTTATTATTCTATTTGCTCCCTTTAATCATTAATGAATCTTATTGTCACTTGAGGAAAACAATATGTGGATAAAAATCTACACCTAAAAATCATTATTTGACCAAACCCCAAGTCACCCAAAAATTGGAATTGCAGTGACAGGGGGCTGGTTGGATCAAAAATGGAGCCTGTAGCCGCCATCTTCTGAACCCAGCTATCGGCCATCGGATCTTATTCCCTGGATCTTTTTGCAAGCTTCCCAGGAAGCTCGTACGGGTCAGTGATTCTCACTGTGGAGAGTGAGCCGATTTCCATGCGGCATAGCGTGAAAAGATAACATGGATCCCTGTCAACTCGCACCTCCAGCAGAACTTCTCTTGCTTCCCCATGCAAATTTGCAGTGTCATTACTGCCATGTTTTGGGAAACACCTGCATCGTATTTGCATAGTTCCATAGTTTACATAGTGCATATTTTGGGAAACATACCCTTGGTCATGGAAAATTGGACCAGCTCTTCACCCTCATAAGGATACTGGAGGGTTCATGAGAGTTTGCCCAACCAGTCAGCATGTGTTTTGAGCCCTGAGTGTCGTGTACATTGTTCGCTTCCCTGGCAGTGCTGCTGCTAATATTAAACCAATGGTGGATGTTAGTAAAGATGGTAACAGTTTTCCAAAAACTATTTCCTAAAAATAGTAGCCAAAAATTAGGGGGGTGGTCATATTCAAGCCAATACGGTACATAGATGCATAAATGTAATATGACACTAAGAAATGGACACAGACATACACAGAGATACAGATAAATACCTAATTAGTGGTGAATGATTTTTTTAAATTGGCATTTATGTGGAATGTGCAGAGTTGTCATAACTAGGACTCGCAGGATTAACTGGCTTTCAGATGTCTGGCTGGTCCGTCCAGTACTTGTAGAAATTGTACAGGATTGTGAGTATAATAAGGTCAGAATGAGGTCTGGAGCGAAAAAACGCTAACCGGCATCCGATTAAATGATTTCTGTCTGTGCTTTTTGCTTCCTGGAATAGGGGCCAGCGCCCCCTGCAGCCCTGAATTGGACAAGGTGCATGGATGGATGGGTCAGTGTTGGTTTTTATGTAGTCTTTATGGGTAAGCCTGGATTCTCTGCATTTTGCTTTTAGCAGTGTATTAATGATACATAATTCTGCTGAAGAATCTGGAGAAATGATTGTCTGGCCAATAAAATCAAAACACAGTATATGGACAAAGTATTGGAACACCCGTCCATTACTCCTACAGGAACTTTTATGACATCCCATTCTAAATCCATAGGCATCAATATGGAGTCCTCTGGTGCCTGTGGAAAGGAGAGACAAAATTTTAGATATACATATGACAGCTGAACAGGACTCTCTGCCTGAGACTCGACCCTTTTTTCTCGACAATGATCTTCCAAAACTGCATTTGTACTAATTTTTACACTCGACAGAATGGCCACATTATTTTTATTTGTGCATTTTAAATGTGAAATGAAGCCATTCCAACTTACTTAGAATAACTATAGGTGTGATGTGACCAGATTGTTTAGCACAGCTGTAACAAATTAGTGGCGCAGAGTTTTCCGAATTTTGTGGTATTTGACTGATGAGAATGTATAGGTCTGACTCTGCAGAAGAGGAGGGCTTCAGTGTGCTGGGCTATTCAACCTGGGCATCTGCAAAGATGCTGCATAACTGCCTAAATGCCAGCATTAAGTATTAACGACCCCCTGGTCCTTAATCCCTAGTTACTTATGCGAGCATGCATTTGGGGTGGGGGGGGCTGTTTCTGACATGGTAGCTCAAGGGGTATCCGTTTCGCCTCATACCAGTATTAGGGGTCTCTGCTCGCTGTATGTGGCGTTTGCATGATTTCTCAGAATCACGTGAGTTGCTTCTTGTCGTCCAATCACACGCCGATAGAGTCGGTGACATCGCCTAGTTGCCCAGAGTCTGAGCTTGTATGTGCCCTGCAGTGGGCTGGCATCCAAATTTGCAGTGAGGGAAATGAAACTGTCATGTCAGACCCAAGACTCAGGAGCACAGCTTACAAAATATGTACATTAAAGTACCAGCATTGGTTAAGATTATTGTTGTATCTTTACGTAAGTCACAAAATCATTCAATTTTAAGCTTTTTATGGAGTTTATTCCACCAGATCATTTTATTTTTATAAATTAAAGTCTACCGATGATGCAACTTTTTTTAGTCAGGGGCCAGTTCAATCTTGCACACAGAATACAGCGATGAAGTAATCTGCAAAGCAGTAATATACCTACCGAATTCCACTATGATAAACTGTGTATATGTAATCCAAGTTTGAACAGAGCTTGTTATTTTGCCCAATATATGTGTGTTACACTATTCCTTGACAGAAAGACTTCTTGACTTAGGTTGTACTTTACACAGGTTTCTCAGAACCTCAACATGTAAACAAGGCAGCAGTGTGTCTCTAAAAACAGGCAGGTGTGTGAGAGCATGTTTGCATTCCTGCTTCTACATATCAGCTGCCCATTGATTTATCTGTCAGCCATCTCTGATTCTCAAGCTCTGCTTCACTTATCAATATTCATCATCCAGCTTTTGTTGCTGTTCCTGTAATATGCACATTGTGTTCTGTACTAGACTTACCTGCCACTAGTTTCTGCTTTCAGCAGTATCAGAGGTTCTTGCATGGTTTAACCAAAAACCAACTCATTTGGGCTACAACTGAGAGTCCCCTGATAAGAATCTCTTGCCGCAGACAATAGCGGAATGCCCTCATACAATTTATCATCAGAGCATGAACATTACATCTAGATATTTTCTAGGGTTCCCTGTGCCTCGGTGATAGGTGCTGGGAACCTCTGGTGTCTAAACTTGCTGATTGGTTGACCACACCATACCAACTTGGAAGTTATGCAGAAGTGCTGGGAAAAGAGTTAATAGTAGCAGAGTAGAAATTTAGCAGACGGAAATATTTTGTACTTCAATTAAGTTTAATGCATTAATGGATATGTTTTTGCTTGCATATCCATATTTGTTCGTCGGAAAATTCGATATATTTCTGTCCCACATCGCCTGTGCCAACGGTGAAACTTGCCAGTGCTTATTGGTGGAATAACGTACTGTTTTTTATTCTGCGGAAAACAAAAGATCGATCTGCTGGCCAGATTTAATAATGAGTTATAAACATGTCGCGGGTCGTATAAATTAAACACAAATCAAAGGCTGTGTCCCATTTTGATTGCGATCAATTCCACCCAGTAAAAAAAACAACTTGCTCGTCCTTCTTTGTTTTGGCATGGTGGTGTAGTTTGTAATGAAATTACAAGTGTGAAGTTTAACATATGAACTTTTTTGCATCTCCTATGCTTGTTTAGCGTAAAGGTCACAGTAAAACAACACCCAAAAGTGACCAGGAGCTGCAGAAGTTCCCGGTCGAGACATGGCCCAGTGGCTCAGTGGCAGGAACTAGGTTCCTCAGTATCAGTTAATGTTGTTATGGGGCAAGATATGTTATGCCGGGAAAAAAAATCAAATATCATTCATCTATTTCATTTGGTGTTGGTGTGAAAAGTGACCACACTTTTGGTGTTTATTAATCTGTTATTCCTAAGGAGTAAAAAAGGACATCATATCCCCTAATAGCTAGTATTTCCCCCTTTAGCTGAAATAACCTCAATGACACTTTTCCCATAACCATCTACCAGTGTCTGACATTGACTAGCAGAAAGTTTTCCCCACTCCTCACTGCAGAATTCTTTTAGTTGTATAATGCTTGAGGTGTTTCTTATTTGCACAGCCTGTTTCAAATAATCTTACAGCATCTCAACAGGATTAAAGTCGGAGCTTCGATTTGGCCATTCCAGAACTCTCCCTTTCCTTCTGTTGAGCCATTCCTTGGTGGATTTACTGGTGTTGGGTCACTGTCATGTTGCATGGTCCACCTCCGCTTCAATTTTTGGACAGATGGTCTCACATTTTCCTCAAGCACCCTCTGATAAAATGAAGAATTCATATGGATTCTGTAATGGTGAGCTGACCAGGCCCTCCTGCAGAAAAGCAGCCCCAAACCACGACATTTCCACCCCCATCTACGCAGTTGGTATATGAGGCTCTTTTGCTCAAATGCTCTCTTTGGTTTACAATGAACATGTCCTCTGTTACTGAGTCCAAATAAGTTTAGGTTCATCTTTCCAATGCACATTGCTCCTCAAGTCTTGGTCTTTTGTCTATGTGTTCTTTGGAAAACTTCTTGCCCCCCCCCCCCTTTTTTTCCACAGCAAGGGTTTCCTCCTTGCACATCTCCCATAAAAGTCTCTTACTGATGGTCGATGTATCTACTTAGACATCAACTGTGGCAAGAGCTTTTTGGAAACTTCTTTTAAGTATCTTGCATTTTGCTGTTGGGGTGAACTTGCTAGGATGGGCCGACCTGGCCTTGATGGGAGTTTTTAAATGTTCTTCACTTGTGAATTATTTTCTGGACAGTGAAATTGCCAACTTCAGATTCTTTTGAGATTTCTTTATATCCCTTCCTAGACTTATATGCATCTACAATCATCTTTCTGATAGCCACGGAGAGCTCTTTGGGGAAAGGGAAACTGATTAGTTGTCATACCATAGCACAGTGTTTCCCAGCTCAGTCCTCGGGGAACCCCAGACAGTCCATGTTTTTGCTTCCTCTTAGTTCCCAGCACACCTGTACCAGGTATTCAATGTTCCTGACTGGCTGGGAGCTGGGAGGGAGCAAAAATGTGGACTGTCCGGGATTCCCCGAGGACTGGGTCGGGAAACACTGCCATAGCGCACAGTGCACAACAACAAAATGTTTCCCCTTAGCCCCTTTGTCACATCGTGGCATGGCAGGGGCAGCTAATTCAGTGCTTAGGGAGCAGTGCTTGGGGATGGTATCTTGCTCAGGGTACTTCAGGGTACTTTGTTAGTTGGGGATTAAACCCAGCAATCTTTCAATTGCAAGTGTACATCCCAAACCGCTAAGCCACCACTCACCATGGAGAAACCACTAACTTTAAACAAACCAGATTAAATGTCTGAGGTTTAAATAAGATGGGCTCCTCCAAGGTCCTGTAATGATGTTTTAATCGTTTGTACTGGTGTGGGGCACTAATTCTAGGCTTTTTAAGAAGTAATGAATATGTGGGTGTCCTACTTTTTTCCTCACAAGAAATTACATTTCTATTACATTTTACAAATCATTTTAAAAGATATTTCTTCAGTGTTATTTGTTTAGTTATATTACCTTAATCTCTCAGTATTGTTAAAATGAAGATCACATGTCCATATGTTTACCTATGTTAAAAAAAAGACTGGCTTCTATGGGATTGTCCTGATTGTTTTCTCGTGACTGTATATATTGTCCAATGGAACAGTGTATGTGAACACGAAGCATGCAGTAGTAAATGACTTATCAGTTAGTTTTCAGCATAGTTTACAATTTTAATTATCTGAACCGTGTGGGGATTAAATTTACTGTACAAATGGCTCCAGACAAACCAATATCAGAACCCAGTCATTTCTGGAATTCAGTACCTGTTTGACTCCTTTTGAATTTTTCAGACAGTAGAAAATACACTTTGGTGTCCTAGAAGATGAAATGTCAAAACTACCTTAGTGACTCAGCGTTATCTGAATGATCAGACAAAATGCAGAGAAAGTGATTGACCAATATTTGCATATATTGACAGGTTCACTGGAAGCAGCACAATGACTGATGGCGACTATGATTATCTAATTAAGCTCCTAGCTCTGGGAGATTCTGGTGTTGGTAAGACAACCTTCCTGTACAGATACACAGACAACAAGTTTAACCCAAAGTTCATCACGACAGTTGGAATAGACTTCAGGGAAAAAAGGGTGGTGAGTACTCTTTAATTTCTCCTGGTAAATACTATACTATTGTGTAGGACAACTAAAAATGCAAAATGTGTATTGATTGCCATTTGCATTATATGTCCAGAAGGTGTCACTGTAAAATGGCAAAGTATTGTTTTCTTATTCAGATCATTTTTATTCTCAAAAGCTGTATGTATTTTGCACTTTTAGTTTTGATTTAAAATGGTTCGCAAAGTTCACTTTTTCTCCACCAAATGCATTTTGTACCGGGGTCCTTACATCTCATGGTTTTTTAAAAAATTTTATTTTAATGTTTTTATTTTGAACCATGGTACATACTTCAAGTGGCCAAAGGTAAAATGTAAATGTATGTTGTAGCATTAAGAATTGCCTTTGCTGGATCTAACTGACCTAGCTTGCCATGGAAAAAAGCCGCAGACCTTTGTTACTCATTCAGCAGCTCTTCAGCATTTCCCCAGCTTCAGAGTCCCATGATTCTATTGTTTACCCCACTCCAGCTGATGCTTGCCGTTGCACATGATGACCCATTTCGGTCATGGGAGCTCATTTCATGAAATTCCCGACGAGCAATTGTTGCCCTGACGTTACTTCCAGATGCAGTTTGTATCTTGTGTTTCAGCACCTGGCAGTCTCTCTCTCTCTCTCTCTCTCTCTCTCTCTCTCTCGCAGGATAGCTGTAGCAGCCTGCAGATTCGACAAACTAACTTGTTGAAAGGGTGGCATCCTATGATGGCGCCATTTTGAAAGTTATCCATCACTTAATACTTACCCTGGATAGAGTTTTGGAAGATTTAAATGGTTTTATTTAGCTATAATTATTATTAACATCATAATGTTTTTGGTTCAGTTTATAATACATCATGAATTAACAACAAACAAAAATTGGCGAAGGAAATTAGCGGTAATGTTTATGGAACATGCATTTATTGCAGGCGACGGCCATCACTGTCACTAAAATTTACTGAATGTGAGTGAGTGTGAACATGCACATTCTGCTATGCAGTTTGATATACAGCATAAGGTAAAGTGATCATGGTGTCCCATCTAGGATATTCCATCACCTTGGGACCCTGTGCTTCTTGGGAAAGGCTCTACTTAACTGGATTAATGTACTGGATTAATACTAGAAATATTGATACTGATTGATAAATTATTTGCTCACTATCCATGATATCATTGTCAAAATATTGAAAAGCACCAGTTTAGTGTGGAACCTCCAATTTTGAGATCTGATATAGTTTGCATCTGTTGTACCTGTTATTGCATATGCATATATATCCATAATTGCTATACTGGTTTTATTTAGAAGCAACAAATAGTGTCCTCAATGGTTCAAAATTCTTTGTTTTGCCAATCTGTTTTAGGTTTACACTGCAACAAGCCCCTGTGGAACAACAGGGAAGACCTTTAAAGTGCACCTGCAACTCTGGGACACCGCAGGACAAGAAAGGTATATGTTACTTTGCTGTCTGTGATGTCATCAATGATACGGAGTTCACCTCTTTTTCTCCCCACAGGTCATACATTGCTGTGGTATTAAAGGACTTGAGACAGATTTTTATATGTGTGTATAGGATAGTGGAAATCTGAATTCAGTGTTATGCAGAGGACTAAATTGTGTGGTCACTTTGGGGGGGAAAAAAACAAGGCTGTTATCCTATAGTTTTTACTAGTTTTGTAGATTATTCGTAGATTGAATGAATAAATATTCATGTTTGTAGTAAATTGGTCCAAGTGTATATCTGCAGTGGTCTTGCCTCAGATTTTCTATTTGAATTATTCTTTTCTCTTTGCCATACTCCCTGTTTTTTCCAGTTATTCACATCCACCAGTTTTGTCTGCTGCTTCAGTCCATGTATCTTAAATAAAACTCGCTCCCTGGGCCCAGCCCTGTGTCATGTGTTTTTGTTTGTCATGCAAATATCTCAAGAAGCAAGTCACAACCCAAAGAGCTCTGCCACGTCCTGAGGAAGACCTCTGCATTTTACATATTCTCAGAGATGCTTCCTCATTGTCACCCCATCACATCACATTCATCTCTAACTAAATTCATCTCAGCATTTTTTTCCCCATTAAGAATTCTTCAAATTCTTTTCTTCATGCTGTTTCATCTGACTACTCAAATTGGAAGCATGGCATTGATCAATATACAGGTATATGCTTTGTGACAGCACAGGTATCCCTCCACTTCGTGAACGTTTATTTACCTCTTTGTATTTACAAACGACCTACATTAGCACCTATCTTCTCTTACTGAAGAGGATTTTTGCTTTTACAAAAAAAAAAAACACGAAAGGTGGAAAATAGCCTGCTGTTTGTGAGCGAGCCAATTATACAGTCATGTGTTGCATAATGACATTTTAGTCAACGATGGACTGCATATGTGACGGTGGTTCCATATAAGAATAATGGAGCTGAGAAATTCCTATCGCCCAACAATGTAGCCGTTGTAACATCACAGCACAATGCATTACTTGCGTGTTTGTGGTGATGTTGGTGTAAACAAACTGACTGCGTTCCCAGTCATAAAAAAAAAAAAAAACCCATACAATTGTGTACAGTACATAATACATAAGCCAGTAAAATGGTTATTACTATTATGGATTTAGTGTACTCTACTTTTTATTATTTAAGCTCTACCATATAGCCTAGGTGTGTTGTATACCATCTCTTTGTGTACGTACACTTAATGATTTTCACCCAGTGACTCATTTCTCTGAACGTATCCCCATTAAGTGATGCATGACTGCACTTGCATTTTACTAGTATTGTCATCCACTTGTATTGTACTTGGATTCATAATTTTGCATTATGTTGCAATTCTGGTATCTTATTACTGAAGCATTTCTCATAATATGTCCCTGTCATTAAGCGACATATGACTGTCTTGATTTTGGTAAGTGAAACTACAATGTACACACATCAACTTCATGTAGGCTGTGTATTTATCATACCATTCCTGCTTTTACTGCATGTAAGTGTTATTTTAGGTTTTATGTGTTTATGATTTGGTAGGTTAATATTTCACTCTGGGGAAAACTAATCTTTTCCCATGTAAATTAATAGTAATTCTTTCTTCGCTTTACACCATTTTGACTTATGAAAGCTTTTATAGGAATGTTCTATTGAATGCCATAGGTTAGTAAAGGAAAACCTTTTATTTATACCTGTTTGATCAAAATGAATATTCTACTGGGCCACTGGCAATCATAGTGGGTGGAAATACTCATCTGATGCACAGATTTCCTTACCACTAGAGTCCAAGAAAAACAAAAAAAATCGCTTGGCGTGGCCCACACAGGAGACCATCCTGTGGTCCGCATGGATCCCGAAGCCCCTGCTGTAAAAATGGTTCTGTCCTTCGGATGAGACGTAATATTAAGATCATGAAAGATCCCTGGGCATCTTTAGAAAGAGTAGGGGTGGTACTTTGATCTTCTGGCTAAAATCGGCCACTGTAGCCCTTTCATATTTAGCCCCCAAATCATCCCCTGTACCTAACTGGTGAATTTTCTCCTGCCCCTTCACCACCTTAGCTGCTGTGTGGTAAGTGCACTGCACTGGTGCAGAATGGCTGGAGTGGCATCATCCTGGGGGGCTGCACAGTGATGGTGGTTTACCTGGCTCCCCCATTGCTTCTATGAAGTTCTTTGGGTGCCTTGAAAAGCGCTATATAACTAACATTTGTTCATTCATTCATTTTCATGTACCTTGAGTCGGTTTACAAAGTTTGGTTTTTCCATTGATTTTCTTGATAAAATAACAACCGGAACCGGAAATCCATGTCCTGAAGGAAGAGTCCTCTCTCCCTAAAACAGATGCTGTTAGACTTCTTTCTATGCAAGTGGAACAGTTTCATGTCACGATAAAGCACCTAATTTCTCCAGTCCTTTATACAGTCTAAGACAAACCCAAATTGTGGTGTTATGAGCTATGAATATGTTAATCTTTCCTGAGGAGAATTTGTAGGAATCTGTAATGTCATCAGATGAGGATCTTTTTCAAACTTTGCAGAGGCATTGTATGGGTGATATATTGGAAAAGATATATATAATAAATATCTCGAAGCATTATCAGTTATGTAATTGTCATCTACAGAAAATAAAATTATTTTACGCAAAGTTGCAATTAATTTGCGTTTTTTGCATACTTTTCTTTAGTACAACTTGCAGCTTTTATCCAAAGTACAATCCACATAACTTAAAAGCTTTTATTTACCAATCTCTGATTCTTGTATTACTTACTTTTCAGTAATTTCAAGTAAACATTATTTGTGTTATATTTATATGATGAAACCAATATAAAATAATTGAAATACATACAGTCATTCAAACTTCAACACTTTTTAATATGTATTGACTTGTAATTTGGGGATTTGAATCCCATCACTGTTCTATGTGTGTGGAGTTTACATGTTCTTTCCATGTTCTGTGGATGTTTTCCAGCAGACGTTGCTTACGCTTCTACAGTTGCCCCTAGTGTGTGTGTGTGTGTGTGTGTGTGTGTGTGTGACCCGTGATGGACTAGCATCCCGCCCAGGATGTACCCCAGACTTGTGCCCTGTGCTGCTTGGCACGGGTTCTAGGTGATCCCGAGCAGGACAAAAACACTGATGAGTGGGTGATTTTTCGGTTTGGATTGCGAAGGGGCTTAGCACGCAGCAGCTACATCATACCTTTTAGGGGGGGTCAACAATTACTCTTGCTCTTGTGGGTGGGGTTTGCATGTTCTCCCTGCATTATGTGAAATTTCTCTGGATCCCCTGCTTTACTCCCAAGGTTTCAAGTGGAATATTTTAGGTAAATTTGTGCCTCTAAATTACCTCAAGTGTGTGACTGTGTGTGTATTTACCATTGCCCTGGTTTGTACCCTATACTGCTGGGTACAGGCTCCTCTCGTCACTCCGCAGAGGTAGTATGCATTCCTAAGTCTCACAGATGTGTTGTTTTATATAACCCAGTGTTTCCCCGTCCAGTCCATGTTTTTGCCGCCACCAAGCTCCCTGCCAGACAGTCTACAATTTTTCTGCCTATGAACATTGTCTTAACTTCGGAACAGAAGCGTCTCAAATTGTCGACAGAGTACATCTGGAATTCTGTGGCTACTGCATGTGTATCTTTCTTCCTCAAAATGAGTGACAGAAATCACCCCAAAATTGAAGCAACACTGTTTAGTGGCAGCAAAGATGGGGTGAAAGGAATCAGCAACTGTAGAACACATTTGGTCTTGTGAACCCAGTAATTATAAAAGTATTTGACAGACCTTTCAAACTTTACAGGCACATTATATGGCTGATTACTAAAAGTAATCAAATTTTGAGACAGATCAGCCCAAAATTGGAGCAGCGCCACGCAGCGATAATCCATTAGCATGGTAACTCAAAAAATATTTGACAGATCTTTTTCAACTTTTGCATGTTGTAAGAGTGAAGATCTGGATTAGGGCTGTCGCATATCAATAACTGAGTAATCTACAGATTAATCTGATGATTCATTGAGTAATTGTTCATAATATAAAAAATATGCCTGCATTGCAACTGGCGCAAGGCAGGAACCAACCACACATTGCAGGGTGCACACTCAGTCACACATATGGTCAATTAAGGCACACCACTTAAGGTGAAGGTTTTGGGATAGTATAAGGAAATCGGCGCGCACAGGTTGGACATGCAAGCTCCATGCACACAAAATTGGGGTGTGTGGTGACCGCACTCCCCATTGCTCCACTGTACTACTACGCTTGTACAATGCATGATGTTAATATCAACACCGTATGTCATGCATATGCAATTGTCCCATTGCAAGGACTGAGAAAGTATGCTGGTTTCAAACCATGAATAACTTGTGCTAAAACATTTTTTTATTTAACTACAAATTTACCAAGCTCTGCAATTTAAATGATGGTTCCTTTTCAACCTTATCTAGTACAGGTTTAAAGAATCAAGTCTAAAGTTTACCTCCTCTGCTTTTGCATGAGCTCGGCGTGCAATCTCCAAGACAAACACATCATTTTCGTCCTTTCTGTTGGACTGTTTTACAAACTGTGTGGTGATTTTGTGGGAAATTAAACAAAAAAATGAGTGAAGAGGAGAAAAGTGAACAAGAAAAGACATTCGTATTCCAGTGTATAGAAATATTTTGTATTTATAGTGACAATAATGAGCAAAAGCAAGTGATTCGCTGGCACTGCTTTGTGTCAGAACTCAACTTGTCAACACCAGTAACTTATTTGACAGATTATGTTGTTGGATAAGTTAAAGGTATATAGTTAATTTTTAATTTCTAAATATTGCAATGTGACCCTTTTCTAGTTTCATTCAGCCCTACTCAAAACACAATACATTAACAAGGAGTAATTAATGTTAATTGGTTATTATGCACCATATTGTGTGGGCCTAGAATGATGTGACTAATCTTAATTTTAGCAGTGATTATTTTGACACACAGGAATCATAAGCAAGATAATTGAACGTGATGACAAAGACAGGCTAGGCTACTCCAAGAGGCTAAATGGCACATACAGTGTCTATGACTAGCCTCTCATTACTGGATGACTCCATCAAATCTGATTGTCTTTTAAGATATACTTGCATTGCAGTTGTGCAGTGCTGATATTTAAGTTCTGCTTTGCAGTACTGACAAACAACTGCATTCTCATTCACTTTTAATGTGAAGTGCTTCTGCACAAATGATGCTTTCACTCTTTATCTCATCCTGCATGCAAAATTTTGAATTGATGCTTTTTAATAATTGAGTAATCGAGTTTAATCGAGTAATCATGACAGCTCTAATCTGGACCTGTTCAAATTTTGAGACAAATTGCACCAAAATTGAAGCGACGGCACTATTAACAGCAAAGAGATGGCTGACTGAAATAACAGGCTTAACCATGAGAATAGGATAACTCCGTTTGTAGTTATTACTCTGTTTGATCTTTGATAGATCTTATTACTTTGCAAAAATATTATATGGATAACTGGAACTGCAATGACAGAGAGCAGCTGAGGGCAAAAATGGAGCTTGCAGTCACCATCATGTGAAAGCAGCCATCTGGCATCTAAACTTATTTTATGGATCTTTCTATGAACTTCCCAGGAACATTGTTGGTCACTGATTCTAAAACTGTAGGTCGTGAGATGATTTTCTGAATGGTCTAATTTTATCCATAGCAGTCCCAAAATTTATTGTGGGAGATTTTTATTGTGTCACTTTTTTAAGACATGGGTAGAGTGTATAAGAGAGGCATGTGATAATATTTTCTTTTGACTGCACTATTTTAATTCACCGAAATTTATCACTGTGCACTTGGAGCCCAAGCTTCGTTCTCAACTTTGTATATATGTGTCTGGAAATGTCTGAAAGGGAAAGTGATTGATCATGTTTAATCATTCGAAACATGAGTTCAGCTATGAGGCAAGATAAAGTCACTCAGTCAACAATATTCCTTGTGACTAAGGGACTTGTGAACTCCAGTTGAAAGTGCCAAGAGTTGAACATTCTTTGATTTGTGAATACTTGTTAATTTTAGATAATCCCTTGTAAATACTTATATGAACAATTTTTTTGCCATCCATCCTGTGTATTGCATGATTGCCCCATATTGAAAAATAAAATGTTGTTTTTGTTCTAATATGTGATGCGATTTGAGGAGTGTATTCTGAGCAGTTAAGCTGAGATATGTTTCAGTAGTGCATTGATAGCTGTCATGTAGCTCAACAGAGAGCCTTGTGCTAAAGATACGGAGCTAGAGGGTTCAAATCTCATAATGCATTCAAAGGCTGGACTAAGTGGCAGGGCAGTATAATGCTGAAGTTTCTGACAGCACCACATCTAGCTAGTTGGCTTTCACATATCCAGTTGATTCTTCCAGTAAATCTAGAAATTGTATAGGTTGGGGAGTGTGGAAGGAATAAGGATTACATGGGCAGAGCGGTGATGGGGCTGTGCGGGGAATACATGACTGCTGGTCATACAGCCCCCTTTGTTGTAGGAAATGATTTGTGATAAAATAACTTGACTTCATTTCTGAATCAGCTTTGTTTTGTCTGCTTGACACAAATAGAGAACCATTTTAAGAATGATACATCAATAAATTACTGCACTGAGCATTCTCACCCTGATTAAATTAATAAATGGCTTAGTAGATGGATTTTTTAGTACGGACCTGAAAACATGTATTGGAAACAGTTGAAGTAATGTAAATACAGTTTTTAATGACACACTTTTGAGCAATATTGTTACTTTTCTTGTTTTCCAGATTCAGGAGTCTCACAACTGCGTTCTTCAGGGATGCAATGGGATTCCTGCTCATGTTTGATCTCACCAGCCAGCAGAGCTTTCTGAATGTCAGGAACTGGATGAGTAAGTGGCAGCATCCAATGTCTAGGTGCCAAATATTCTGGTACTTTTTCAGGTAAAAAATAACAAGATGGTCATGAATGATTATTCCATGATTAATAGTCTCCCATATCCAGGGGTGTATTGGAGGGTAAATGGACATAAAGATTATACACCCCCCCCCCCTTTAATTACAAAACACCATTTACTCACCTCATTATAATCCTTGACTCACTTGTCAGGTTAAAAATTTCGAGTCAAAAATATAACATGTTGTTCAGTACGCTAATGTACAACAGCGCACCACACAGACCCTTACAACATATTGGCACATGCCCTCCCCGACCCCTGCCTCCCCATTCACTCCTTAACAATGCAGCCAATGATTAGGAGCAAACAAATTAATGACGGGTCCTGCAGCGTGCATGTGGAGTAATGGACGTTAGACAACGTTTGGCAAGAATCGCGAACCATCCCAAAAAAAACCACGGATACAGAGTGAAAATGGTAAACCAACTGATCAGAGTGCTTCTTTATTTTTCAGTTATCAAGCTAGCATTAGTTGTCATCTAGCATTGTAGCCTGCAAATTGATGTTGCTTGCAATAGAGTTAGCTGGCTAATAGACGTAACATTAAAATGGGCAACCTATCTGAATCAGTGCAAATGTATTTCCATATGTGCTAGCTGGACATGAACTTATCCATTTCCACACTGAATGCAATTTGTGTACAGAGGAGGAGGAAGACAAACAGGGACAGAGACAGGAGGAGTTGGAGACTGAGCGGTGCAGTGAAGACACTGCGAAAGGTCCATGGCGGAACATACAACATGCTAGCCTACATGACAAAATTTAAATGTAGCCTTAAAACATATCCAGTTATTCTTAAAACAGAATGTGCTTTAGCCATATTCAAAATATCACAATGTAAGCCCAATTATAGATTGTATAAAGCAGTGTGATGAGAGAGTGTTAACGTCGCTTTCATTGCAATGTTGAGGGCCCAACGTCCTCTAGTGGGATCTTTGCTCACAGTCCAACACCATGTAGCTCAATTGACATAGATCAGAGAACACCAGAATTGGCAGGTACCTGTATGCCTTTGGCGACCTAATCTCTTCAGAGATAAGACCAGGTTCACACTGAGCACATGGATCGATGTGAAAGAGTCTGGAGACTTAAATCTCCTTTTGTGAGATTTAAGACTATTTACCTTCTGCCACATTGCCAAGTAAATGAGAAGGTAAATTTAAATAATTTTTAAAATCTAGTCATTGTGTGCCATTGAGCTCTGCACTCAGTGGTACCGAAACACATTGCTTTGCTCATAAATTCAGTAATTAATTAAACTAACCACCCACTTCTCATCGGGGCATTTATAGATATAGCCAAATTTACAGGTACCTTTACAAAAAAAATTTAAAAATCAAAAAAAAAAAAAAAATCACGGAACTAAGTTGAAACTGATGAAAGTATCCAACATTCTTTACTTCACATTTAAAAGAACAGCAATTTTGCTTTTCATTTAACACAATAAAACAAAAATATTTGAACCTATTTCATAGCGCAGCCTTTACAGGCAGTAACTTCAACCAAGCATTTTTTGTAGCTCTGAATGAGATTCCTACACTTCTCACCTGGTAGTTCGGCACACTTCTCTTAAGCAAACTGTTCCACTTCAGGTTTGATAGGTGCTCCTTCTCCCGGCTGAGTTTCAGCTTTTTCCACAGATCCTCAGTGGGTTTCAGATCGAAACTGATAGCAGACCACTTCAGAACAGCACGATTTTTCCTGCTTAGTGGTATGAGAGACACCCAAAGGCACTGAGCCTTTGTTCCTGTCTTTCAGCATCTTTCTATGTTTCTTATAGTGCTGTCTCTAGAAGGTATGTTTGCAAGAATCTACAGAAGCTGTACCAACGTCTGTTGACTCATAGAGGCCAGCAGCCCGTTTCATTTGTTTTATAAAATGCTCTGAGCCTCAAATCACTACCTCGAAGTTGGCTTCAGTAAACCTTGCTTTTAACATTTTGTTAAATTGTGTTGCTTCTGTCACTTGATGTAGCATGTTTCAGATCTACCTTTTGGTAGTGCATGTTGTTTACCACTATATTTCTTAAGGCACAGTTTTTTAAAGCAAGTGCCAGAGTTTTCCTTTGAAGGGTTGAATGAATAATTTTCAGCTTCCCCATTTTCTCAAACTAGACTTCTTGTTTCCCCTTGACAAATCAACTGTGACATGACAAATATATGTTTTTTGGAATAAAATTCCCCTGTGTGTGTGTGTATCTGTGACTTGCTCCTTTCCTCTAGGGACTCTGGTTTATTCCTGTAGTGCAAAGACACGTTGCTGGACTGACTGGCATCTTTAAATGCTTATACTGGGTGACTGTGTGCAGGAGTGCTGTAAATAGGATAAATTCAGGAGGCCCAGTCATGGATAAGATCCCCGGAAGATACCAGCACTGGGGTGGGGTCCAGTATTTCTCTATTTTTGCACAGTTACTGTGAAACTTCACATTTGTCCTGCTAAAATAGAGAAATATCTGTCCTGTTCACAAATGGGTTCATTTTGATAGTACAGGCATCCCAGTGACGCAAATGCTGTCATTAAGTTGTGTAGTTCAAACTACAGATGTCAAACTGTAGTTAAATGCTTAGTGCTTTGAAAATGTAGTTGTAAGACTACTTTTTATGTACTTCTCATTTCATGGGTATGGAATGATTGGAGAGAATGTTGTTTACCTACCTTGTTTGTGCTATATGGTAGAATTCATCACATAGATAAATATATATTTAGGACTGCACGATTATGACATCGCAATATCACATCAAGTGATATTGCGATATTTATAAAACCAAAAAAAGATTAAATTACCTAAAATAAACTATTTCCAAATAGTACTTATCTAACAATAAAGTGTCTAAAAAGTTGGTGGTGTTACTGCAAGTTGTCAACAGACGCACAGCAGCGCTGACAAATGCAAAATGCTTTTTAAGCGCGCGTACATTGCGATTATTATTCAGCGCTTATGTACATACAGTATTAAATAGGAAAAAACATGGGGAACGTGAATAAAGTACAGGCAAATTAATGGCTACAAATAATTAATCACTTCTTAATTACTGAGAGCTTTGTTGCAATATAAAATATATTAAAAAAAGCACCAGTGCTTTTCACCAAACCCATGGCCACATAGGCAAAAAGCTGATGTTCACACCCTCATTTTCAGTCAGTCACTAATAAGCTACATGCTCAGTAGCGGATCAGGAATGTATATGTGTTAATAGTGTGGTTAAAATGAAAAAGAAAAAACGTAATTACAGATAGAGCTGATTTCACTAAATGCATTGTAGCCAAATAGCATCATATAAGTATCATATTATTATTATGGCGCTATAGATTTTTCTGAGTTTTTAATATTATTATTGCTGTTGTATGACTGACACAATAAATTAATAATGTGATATTGACACAATTGTAGTATTTGTAAATAATATTACAAAGCCTGTGGGTTTTTACAAGGGACCAGCTGTGAGAGTCAGACCAGTCACCTTTGGAGCCATTGTGGTTCAAACTAACATGGTTCGAACTATGGAGGTACTAACAAAGTACAATGGTTTTGGGAAACAGTCATACTTAGGATGTTAGCTAGTTTGAACTGGCGTAGCGTTAACGCTGCAGCATACTAACGTCCATCGTTGTATGGGAAACGCACCCAGGTGGGGCTATACAGTGCTGGTAGATGAAGTAGCTACCCGTTGGTTCTGTAAAGTACTTTATAAATGTAACATTCATTCATCTTGTGTGATTTTGTTGCAGGCCAGCTCCAAGCGAATGCATACTGTGAAAATCCAGACATAGTATTAGTAGGAAATAAAGCAGACCTGGCTGAACAAAGAGAGGTGCAGGAGAAGCAGGCTAAAGAGCTAGCAGATAAATACGGGTAAGTGCAAGGTGATGCCATTCTTTGTAACTTTAGTAAAGAGCATTGACGGCTAATATATAAAGACTGTACCGAAAACATTTTGAAGCTCTATGTTTTATGCAGAAATGACTCCTAAGGTGTGATCTGATCTTCACCACAATGTTATAATAATAAACAACAAACAAAGTCAATCTTATTTAACAAAAAATACATACCACATATTACATCGTCATATCTATTGAACAAATGGTTAAAACATTCAAAGCCATAGCAGTTAGAGTACAGTGTGCCGATTAGTTTATGGGCAGGTTTCACCTGCATTGCTGGTTTTAAAAAAGACACACAAGTTTGGTTACCTGATTTACACAACATAATACTGTTTAGTTGCAATATGGCCTGATCAAAAGATTTCAGAGTAGCTCGGGCTAACAATTGTTGAAGCTGATAAGATGGGAAAGGACTTATAAACATTTAAAATGTACCCCTCACTTAAAAAGTGATATTTAAATTTCTGCAAATTACTGCAAAACCAGATGGAACTGTTAGCGTCAAAAGTCATTCACTAATCCAAAATGGCAAATCTTAGTAATTAAACTGTCAGTACGATTTTCGCACAGAAATAAAAATGACCCTTGTATCTGTGTAAATAGTTGGTTTGTTTGAACTGACATGTCAGAGAAGGCTTTTGTGCATGTTTTGTATAGGATCCCTTACTTTGAGACGAGTGCGGCGACAGGTTCCGAGGTGGATAAAGCCGTCATTACTCTCCTGGATCTGGTGATGAAGCGCATGGAACAGTGTGTGGACAAGCCTGCTCAGGAGACAAACAATGGGGAAGGAATCGGCAAACTGGAAGCAATATCACCCAATGAGAAGAAATGTGCTTGTTAGCTTCCATATTGGTTTGCTGGGTTTCCCATATCTGTACAGGTGCCACAGCAGATGTATAGTTTGATTAGACACACACACACATTCAGGCATGACAAAAGGCTACTTCAATTAATAGTCCATTAGGATCTTTGATTATTGCTATATACAGTTGACCCGTCCACACTGCAGGTGTTAGGGGTGCAGGCCCCCCATGATTTGAAAGAAAAAAAAAAACATGTTAATTTTTTTGGTCCCCTTGGTCCCCTAGACAAGTGAAGTGAGCATTTGTGTGGTGAAAAAAGGATACGTGAAACGCGAGACAAAGATCACTGCGAGATGTCACGTGAAAGGCTGCTATAAACGCACCTGGCATTCTCCAAACCAACACTGTGCACGTATTTGATGCTTTTATGAGTCACTAAACATTTTGATTGTCATCTGTAACTTTCGTTAAACACCAAAAAATTTCACAAAATAATTTTTTATGCCGACTGTGCTATCGAAGCCATGATGGGGAAAGTTACAATGCAGAAGGGTCAACTGTATAAATACACTTTGCTGCCTGGCTTTATTTCTGTACAAACTACCATTGAATACCAATAGCTTTAATGCTATTATTTTCCCTTGTCTCTTTTGAATGGTTATGAATTTTTATCATAATATGGAAAAGTGGACAGAAAGTACTGAAGATTATCACAACGATATCTGGAAGGTTTGTCGGACAGTTAGTTGTTACTAAAATGTACCCTGTTTACCCTATCCAGTTACCTGAGCTAGCTAGTATAGCAACAAATAATTATCTATGGCTTTATGTTCTTTGTGTTTTTAAAAAAGTTCAGGCAGAAACCCCATAGAGCTTTTCTCAGACATTTTAGATTTGGCAGTAGTTAGCTTTTGTGTATTTACAGTTGTTTAGAAAGAGTTACATTTATTTGTATTCAACTCACTTTCTATTCAATGCTTTAGGTCTGTTATCAGTAATATAAAAAATTACCGATACATTTTCAAAAGGAAATGTTCATATCCGAGTTCAAATTCAAATTCTAATTCAAACTTCATTTGTCACATACCAATTGTACACCGTATGACTTGCAGTGAAATGTTATCTTTCAACACTCCGTGACTTAAACCTCAACATTGGATACATACATAGCAGAGCGACAGGGTTAGATTGAAAAAAATTACACATAAGAGTCTAACAGATGTGGGGGGGATACAGATTTCATAAAGTACAGATGTGCAGTTATAGTAGTATGTGCAAATAGCACAGTAGTGCAACAGTGAGCAGGGGTAGTTCTATAAGTAATAAGTAGATTAGTAGTGGGGGAGGGTTAGCCACCAAGTCCAATCCTAGTGTTGCCCTGGATAAGGATCCGAATGGCAGTGGGAAGAAGTTCCTCCTCATTCACTTTGTGTTGCCCTTCTGGCAGCAGGAGCCCTTTGTTTGGGTGGCTGAGGTCTTTCACTGTATTCCTGGCCTGGGCTGCCAACTTTGGTCAGCTGGCTTGAGTGAGGTTTTCAATTTGAGACAAGTCTGCACACATTTTTACATGTAAGAGTTTTATTACCTTGTAAATAGTCTGTAGGGTTTGCATACTGCCCCAACGCTTTTGATGTAGTTAATTTTAAGTTTATAATGGAATAATATAGATTTGTGTGACCGTGAGAGTCTGAAAGTGTGGCACGCCCAATGTTCATGGGTTGGCAAACCTTGTCATATTTAACTGGAGATGTGGCACAGCTTTTTGTTTTCCAATTGCTAAACATTTTCAAAAACATTTCCTGTTAATTTACAAATGAATGTAACTGTTGATTTTTTTTCAATATCAAGTGACAGCACAAATAGTTATGCATAAATAAAAACACATTTCATACTTTAATGCACAATCTAAAACAATTTTTCTGAATTGCTAAAACACCAAACCTCATTCTTGGAATGAAACTGCCAATTGCCCGAAACTCATTTATTGAATTAGTCACTTGTTTCGTGAAACATTAAACAGTGCTCACCTAGTTAGACACAATGTGCAGATCTGAGTCACCCTTTTTGCAAAGCTCTAAACACATCATTCATCAAAACACATTTTGCAATATGGTGAATATTGATCAAAATGGAAAACACAGGTCACAAAAATGAAGCACAGCTTGCGCACAGTAATCATCATTTAAACACAATGACTCAAAACACATACGTTTCTAAACAGGTGTAGAAGCCAAACAGTGACTAGAACATAGAATACATGCTGGATGACAGTGCAAGTGCCATAGGTGAGTTGAATTTCGACGTCAAGGTACAAATGGGTCACACAGAGGATTCTTCCCGCATCACCCAGCAAGGGGGAACATTTCCTGTGATGCAGACAAAGTTCTCTGTCCTTTCCCAGCCATTAGACATGGTGATGAAGCAGAATTAATATTCTTCCTTGATTCTGGCGTGGCAGTTGCTGTAATATGCTGCTCAACTGGATTTTTTACTTTGCTCTTTACAGTAACTTTTTACATATCTATTTAGTTTAATAGCATGCAAAATTTTTGGTAGGCAGCAATTTTTTACTAAATTATTTTGGTTTCCGATTTTGCAGCTCGACATGCAGAAGACCGCATCCAGAGTAAACATTTCTCTACATGCCAGCGACAGTTTTAGCTTGTAGCGTTTTCAGTGTTTTGCTGTAGTGTGTAATGACTGCTCAGTGGTGTTTATGTACCGACTGGCTTGATGTGTGATCTGAAAGCAGCGTTTGCTTTTGAGCAAAGATCATATAGTTTTGAGAAGATTGATTTTGCTAAACGAGTCAAAGGTTTTGCGCATGTAGCTTGAATTTTATGGTTTTATGTGCTTTAGTGTTTTGGGAAAAGGAGAGGAGATTTTAGGAAATGCGTTTTAGCAATTCAGAAAAACTGTAATATAAAGGAAAAATTGTGTATAACCCCATTATTCTATTGAGTAGGATATTTAAAAATCAAATAGTCTATTGTGGATACTGTGAAATCCATTTTAAAGCTTTTGAATATGGGTTTTCTGTAAGACAACCTTTTCTGTATGCTGTATATCTTACTTTCCCTGTAACTATTATTTTAATTCTAGCAATATTATTTGCCCAGACTTTTTTACATTTATGGCATTTTTTTCTGAGCTTTACTTAATTTATAATTACAACATCACTATCCAAAGATTCACCGTGGCCTCACGCCTCCAAGGTTGTGGACTTTATGCATGTACTTGGCTCTGTATACTACCATTCAAAAGTTTGAGGTCACTTAAAAATTTCCTTGTCTTCCATGGAAACATGCATGAAATGAGTTTGAATAGGAAACATAGCTAAATAAATAGGAAATAGTCATTGACAAAGAAATAATCATTTTTGAAATTAAAATAATTGTATTCTTCAAACTTTGCTTTCATCAAAAAGTCCTCTATCTTCAGCAATTACAGCCTTGTAGACCTTGGGCATTCTAGATAGTTTGTTGATCTGATGAGATTTCACCCTGTGCTTCCTGGAGTATCTCCCACAGGTTGGATTGGCTTGATGGGCACTTCTTACGTACCATTCGGTCAAGCTGCTCCCATTACAGCTCAATAGAGGTGAGATCCGGTGACAGTGCTGGTCACTCCATTGTACACAGAATACCAGCTGACTGCTTCTTCCATAAATAGTTCTTGCATAGTTTGGAGCTGAGTTTGGGTTGTTGTCCTTCCTTCTTAAGGATCCCTTTACCTTGTACACTGTACTGTCACCAAAGCAACTCCTCCACCATGCTTGACAGATGTCGTCCATCTACAGCATTTTTTCATTTGATCTGTATCTCACAAACATTTTTGATCTAAACACCTCAAACTTAGATATACCTATCCATAATACTTTTTTCTAATCTTATTCTGTCCAATGTCTGTATTAATTTCCCATCCCGTTTTTTCTTTTTCTTTTTATTGCTGCTTTTTCTTTGCAGTTCTGCCCAGAAGGCCAGCATCCTGGAGTTGCCTCTTCACTGTTATCGTTGAGACTGGTCTTTTGCAGGTACTATTTAATGAAGCTGCCAGTTGAAGACCCATGAGGTGTGTGCTTCTCAAACTACACACTCTAACATATTTATCCTCTCGCTCAGTTGTGCACCAGGGCCTCCCTCTCCTCTTTCTGTTGTGGTTAGAGCCAGTTTGCGTTGCTCTGTGAAGGGAGTAGTACACAGCATTGTACGAGATCTTCAGTTTCCTGGCCATTTATCGCATGGAATAGCCTTTATTTCTCAGACTAGACTGACAAGTTTCAGAAGAATGTTCCTTGTTTCTGACCATTTAATAAACGAGCTTGCAATCAAACCCACAATTGCTGATGCTCCAGATACTCAACTATTCCAAAGAAGGCCAGTTTTATTGCTTCCTTAATCAGCGCAATTTTCATCTGTGGCAACCTAATTGCAAAAGGGTTTTCTAATGATCAATTAACCTTTTAGCAAACACAACATTCCATTGGAACACAGGGCTAATTGTTGCTGATAATGGGCCTTTGTACACCTATGTAGATATTCAGTTAAAAATTGAATAGTCATTTACGACATTAACAATGTCTACACAGTATTTCTGATCAATCTGATGGTTTTTTAATGGACAAATAAACTTGCTTTTTTTCAAAAGCAAGGAAATTTCGAAGTGACCCCAAACTATTGAACAGTAGTGTGCATGCAGTTTGCGTGAAACGCCGGTCCAAGGTCATATTAGTAGGTGTCTCTTAGCTGCCCTTTGTTTGTGACCTGTAATGGTATTCTTCTGGAATATCTGCCACCTTGTGCCATATGCTTTCTGTCTTAGCTCTTGCTAAGCTGTTATAGAAAATGGAACGGAATTCTGCTGACAGCATGGTTTACATTTACTTAATTATTCTTAAGAACCACAATCATCAGTTAAAAGTCGTGTAATCTTATATAAATATTATAAATATCATTCTTATGCAGATTACACCACTTTCGTTTATTTGTTACTGTTATTAAGCACTTTAAAAATCAATTTAATGAGTCGCTTGAGGACTGATATGTGCCAGCAGTTATTTAATTATGTGCACTGAGTCATGTGTGTGAAATCTTTCTGCTCGTCTGGTACCTTGCACAGCTCTCTGGTATAGTGCTAACAATGATTACAGCTTTGCTGTAAAACATTTATGACAAAAGAATGAAAGTGCTACTAATGATCATTTGTGACAACATGCCAGATATTCTATGTTTTTCACTTCAACTTACTGTAAGGTGACTAACCTTGTCTTGCCTTGTCTTGTCTTTTACAGCAAATTTTGATAAAGACTCAGTGTTTGTCTAATATGTTACTAATACATTGTACATTATGAGTATTTTGGCAACTGTCATTGTTACAGAAATTTTATAAAATATCTTTATTGTCCTGTCTCAGTGGTGCTGCCTCACACCTCCAGGGTTGTGGGTTCACACCCAGCCTCTGCTATCTGTCTGTGGCATTACATTTTCTCCCCAAACTGTGTGTGTTTCCTTTGGATTATCCGGTTTATTCCTGGTGTCTAAATTGCTTACAAAGTATAATTGTGTGTGTGTGTGTGTGTGTGTGTGTGTGTGTGTGTGTCCTGCCATTCTGTCCAGGGTGTACCCAATTTTGTGACCTGTGCAGTCTAGGATGGGCTAATTGAGCTTAATCAGGATAAATGCTTAGAAGATTGATTGATGGATGGATCTTTACTTTTCCTCCACTTCTGTTGTACATGTAAAGCTTTTTCTAAAAACGTTTTTTTCTTTGTTTAGACAAGAAAGTGGTTTATTTTTCTATAACCACACACCTATAGTGGTTAATACCATGATTGTCTGCCAAACATTACATTTGTATATTATAAGGTGTATATTATTAACATCAATTTCAAGAATATAAAAACATATACTGTAAAGACAAGAAAAAAGAAGCAAAATTTTGGCTGGCTAGCATGTAGACTGTAGCTGCAAATGATCATAACTGGACTCTTGTCATGATCAGGGTGTTTTACTTATTGTGAAACGTAAAGATGCATGTTTACATTTACGATTGTAAAGTGGGATTGTAAACAAGCCAAATTCTGGAGACTGCAAGCTTGTGGAGTTTGGATTCTCTTCTGTTGCTCTATGGACTTGCAGATGCTGTTGCTAGGGACTTTTATGTTTCCATTTCTCTTAATGTATTTGGGTTTTAGGGAGTTATTTTAAACATTTCCTATAGCATTTGGTAGGTACCCTGTAGCTTTTTAGACTGCTGTTCTTATGGCCAGTGGAATGTCATTTAATTCGGTTTATGTTGACTTTTATATTTCACAAAAAAATCAGATGTTTGTTTCCTTAGTTTTTGTTTTGCTTAATATTAATATGACTAGTGCAGTTTGTTATATAGTAATTTGATTTTGATAGATTGTTACAAGTAACTGTACACTGGCACATTTATATCAAACTACAACTGAGTCATCAAAGTTCTATCTTCTTCCAGTCTGAGCAGTAAAAGTAAAACGATTAACATATTTATGGACCAATCAAGACAATGAATATTTAACAACTACATGGCATAAATACATTACACTTATTTAAAGCTTTAAAAGTTGGAACTATATATTTTGTTATATGAAATACAAAATAGAATTTGTATGTAGTGATATAATATGTTGAATTAGATGTCCAAAACATTTGTTACTGAACATATGCATTGCATATTTAAAAAAAACAATAAAAATTCTTTAAATATCACTATGCCTGCAGATTCTTCAGTGCATGCATTAATTACATTTTACCAGAGTATAGTATGTTTTAATGCACCCTTTGCATGATTAGCTTGAGATTCACTTTGAAATAGTCAAATTTGATGTCTGTAGGCTTAATCAATGTATCAGTTTAATATATCAATCTGTTTCGTTGCAGATAATGAAACAGCTACCAAATACAAAAATAAATAAAACTACTTTGAAGAATAAAATAAAAAGTACTTGGAAATAAAATGCTGGTGTTTTGTTTGATATCACTTGTTTGTGGGAAATGTTGATCTTATTTTTTACTTTTATTGTAAGGTTGGTTGATGTATATGAGGAACACCTAATACTGTTATAGATTTTACTTTAAATGTTTGAATGCGTATATGTTTTTTCCAAATGAATAAATTGTGTTTGAAATGTACAGTGTTTAAAGAGGTGGCTTACTTGTTTTGTTTATGCCTTCCACTGGTTTATGCCACTATGCCTAATCAATATAAAAAAATCACCCTTTTTTTCCACACTCCAAATACATGCAGGGAAATTGGCATCTGGCCAATTACATTAGCCATGGTGAACGTGAGTGTGGCTTTAGGGTAACTGGTGTCTGTATGTATGACTGAGTCTGTGTGTTCCCTGTAATAGATTGGCATCCCATCTAGGGCATACCCCAGCCTGGTGCTGTCAGGGATAGGATCCCAGTCCACCATAACCCTAACCACGATAGGCAGATGAAAGATGGATGGATTGAGTCACGAAAGGTACCACAAAATGCATTTTTGTCTTTTCCTGAGTCAGGAGAAGTATATAGTAAGCACACGATTGTGGGGGTGGGGGGGTAGTACCTTCCACTAAATGACTTTCATTCACGAAATGCTTTTCATCCACAAAATGACTTTAATTCACGAAATGCATTTCATCCACAAAATGACTTTCATTCAAGAAATGCATTTCGTCAACAAAATGACTTTCTTCTGTCCACGAAATGCAAAGTGCTAATATCAATTCTGTGCACAAAATGACACATTCCTTTTGATTTCTGTGCATGAAAGAAAGTGAAGTGCTTTTGCTTTTGTGGACGGAATGCAGCAAGGCATTACTTGATTTCGTCATTAAATAATGTTTTTTTGTGGCACAGAATATATTTTGCACATGAAAATGAGCGCTTGTATGTAGCGCTTGTATGTAGCACTTGTATGTACGCACTTTTTGTTTAAATCAGCATTAAAATAATAACATAGCCAATACCCATGTAAACATACAAAACCTTATCATCTTGTAAGAATTTATTTACTGACAATACAAATAATGTCGTCACACCATAGTTAGTTCAGTGGAGCACTTAAAGCTAGTCAGCCTGTAGCTAAAAGTGCTTCTCTGATCAGCCACCACACTGTGGAGCGGGTGATCAGCATTGTCCATGATGGACTGAAGTCTGAACAATATCCTCCGTTCAGCCACCATTTCCAAGCTGTTGAGTTCCTCACCCACTACAGAAGCCGCTTTCCTGATAAGTTTGTTGAGCCTCTTGGCCTCTGCCACCTTCATGCTGCCACCCCAGCTTGCTACAGAGAAGAAAATGGCGCTGGCCACCACAGACTCATAAAACATCCACAGCATAGTGTTGCAGACTCTAAAAGACCTGAGATTCCGTAGGAAGTGCATCCTACTTTGACCCTTCTTGTAGGTGGCCAGTGAATGCTTCGACCAGTCCAGCTTATTGTCCAGGTAGATGCCGAGGTACTTGTAGTCCTGAACGATCTCCACATCCACCCCCCTAATGGACAGGGGAGTAGCAGGAGACTGTAGTCTTTTTAAGTCAACCACCAGTTCCTTGGTCTTGTTGTTGTTGAGTTGCAGTTGGTTCAGCTCACACCATTCAACAAAACTGCCAAAAACTTGTGCCAAGTAAAACTAGAAATATTGTCATCCAGCAGAATGCAGATTCATACTGCAGGGCTGCGCATTCCTGCTTCTGGAGCTACACCGCCCTCAGAGCGTACTGTAGATGCAGCCCTAATTTAACACTCCTGATACAGATTAACACGCCCTTCAGTAGCATCTCAGTGTTAGAGCCAGCTAAGTTAAGAATTCTGCCTTGAAATAACGCCTTGAAGTATATTGTGATCATTTGATAAAGACTGATATGAAAAAAATGTGATAACATATTTTTCCTTTTCGCTCAGCACTTACTGAGGTTGATTGTATTGCATAGTGCTCTGCAATGGACTGCCATGATTTCTGAGCTGTACCCCACCCTTGTGGCCAGTGCTACCTGGTACACCTCACACCACCACCTGGAGATGATGACCAGGGTAAGTGCTTGGAAGCAGTGCTTGAAGAGGGCCTGTACTCATCAGTACGCAGTACCAGCACCACTCAATATCTGCACCTGGTACTGAAGAACAAAGGGAGTACCAACACTTGGTACTGAATAACAAGGGGAGTACTGACACCTGGTACTGAAGAGCAAGGGGAGTACTGACACCTGGTACTGAAGAACAAGGGGAGTACTGAAGAACAAGGGGAGTACTGACACCTGGTACTGAAGAACAAGGGGAGTACTGACACCTGGTACTGAAGAACAAGGGGAGTACTGAAGAACAAGGGGAGTACTGACACCTGGTACTGAAGAACAAGAGGAGCACCAGCACCTGTTTTTCCCCACTTCAAGCACTGGTTGGAAGATGGATGAAAACCATATGTTATGATCTCTAGTTGTACCATTTGCACCAATATCAGTCTTCTCCTGGTGGCTGCTGATGATCACATGTCCGGGCATTTTCTTGGTAGGCCAATAGGTACGTGGGCTGATAAAAATAATTGTGGGGTACCCTCCCCGCTCAGCAAAATTTATCACTAGGCAAAACTTCTCATGAGAAACCCCCCCTTGCTCGGCAAAATGCATTGTCGGGGACCCCCACCCCAGTCGGCAAAATGAATCATGAA
Organism: Gnathonemus echidnorhynchus; assembly: GCA_026776725.1. Taxonomy (NCBI): domain Eukaryota; kingdom Metazoa; phylum Chordata; class Actinopteri; order Osteoglossiformes; family Mormyridae; genus Gnathonemus; species Gnathonemus echidnorhynchus. The sequence continues at coordinate 25,783,454 of JAODJU010000119.1, read as the reverse complement.
TCATGAATCACGCTTAGCTGTGGGGAACCCCAAAGTCCAGGACCGATTTTTAATTCCAGTCCAGCCCTAATTGTACGTCATCCAGAGCAGCAAGTCTGATTTGGTCACACCAGAAAGATGGCTTTATACAACTGATGTGATACTGATGTGATAATGATGATCAACAGCTAAACTGTATTTTGTTATTGCTGTAGTTGCTGGCATCCATTGTCATTTTCATTTGCAACTGTTATTTATACAATTTGGTGGTGTTGTTTGTGTGGCTCCAGTATTAGATGGTTTGTTCATAAAGAGTTTGTGTGTTAGGAAAGTACTTCTTCTTGCCCATGTTTATATGATCAACCGCCTGTGTAGTACTTTGTATATATTAGTGGTTTTCTGCCTGTCATATTGCCACCAGTTAACTGCTTATTTTCACAATTCATTAATGTACCAATAAATGTTTGTATTGAAACGTCATACACTGTCACTCTCGTTTGTTCTACGGCCTGACCCTAGACTGGGTGGCAACTCATAACATGAAATTATACTTAAGTGGCTCAAAAACCTGGATACACTGATCATGTGGCGAAAAAAAAGGTTAGCTTAAACCTAGCACCATTAAGCATTAAAATTCAATTCCAAAAAGTAGGTATATTTTATTATTTTTTTTATCTGATTTACTTGCTTTAACACCATACATACACTTCCTTCTAATAACCGACAAAGGTAACTATAAACAATAGAAAATTCCCATTTAGTGTTACAGTGACAATTTGATTTACATTCCGGGGAGCTTAACCCATCCAAGTATCCAAGTACGTCACCATGGCATCTTCAGCAAAAGCACCTATTCCATCTTATGTTTCCCCAAAAATACCTCTTCTAAATAAGTGGTACAGACTTTTCTGACAAAACAATGTCTCCAGGACAATGCCCATAGAATAGATTCAGAGATCTGAAATTTACCTTCAAAACCTATTAAAATTTGTATACAGTATAACAGTAATATATCTGTTTTACTTATATAAAATATATTAAATCTATATTTAATATGTCAGTATAAAACACTTTTAAATGTTTCTTTAATATGAATACATTTCATTTATATTATTTATTTTAATATATAATACATATTGAAATAATACTTTATTCTATGAATCTGTTTATTGTTCAAGTAATGTCTTTGCTACAGTATATTCTGCTATGTCCTGTTTTGTAAAGAAACTAGTTATGTTTAAAACTTCAGACTTAGTCAAAAGCAATTATAATTATCATCCCATTCAGCACATGTTTTAGTCCAATTATTCTCATGGGAAACATAAATTCCTTGTAAATTGTAATTGGTCTCTGAAGTCACTTTGACTTTTGTGTCACAGAAAGGTTTAAACACTGGGCTTGAGTTTGTACTGAATTAAACTGATATTTACATTTTCGTGTAAGTGCATTTCATATTGCAATGTAAGTTTTGGCGTTAGTCTTTGTTTGTCGTGGAATCAATTCCCTGCTCGTCGTCTTTATCCAGGTCGATTCTACGATTTTCAAGAGTCTGTCTCATTACAAGAGAGTCCTTCCACCTAAAAAAGGAATATAAGGCTTTATGTCATAACATGTTCATCTCACAGTAAACAAACTGCTAAATAATTACATTCACAGTCACTGAATCATAAAATACAGGGTAGAGGTGAAGATTGGCTTGTATGAGAGAAGGTGTTACTTCATCTGCAGGTTCTGCTCCAGCAGCTGCTTCTGCAGGCGCGCCGTGGCCTCACGCTCCTCTGCAAGCTCCCTCTGCGTGTGCCGGTGCTGAGCCTCCTTTCTACCTGCCTCTTCCTCACTGTCATTAAGCTGCCGTTTCAGGGAGCGGATCCTTTGGGCCATCTGTGATGTAGGATGAAGTCAGGTTAAACATCTACGTCGGCTCAATCAGGGCAAATACTGCGCATCACAGAAAGGCAGACTGTCAAGTCAAAACCGTACATGCATAGAACACACAGCAAAACGGAGAACCAGAGCCCCTTAGGAAACACAAACGCATCATTCTCAGTCTCCTACCAGATCTTTCTGTTCCATGGCCAGCTTACGCTCTTCCTCTGTCTGCTCCATCAGTTCACTGACCTTTCTTTCCAGCTTCCCAATGTTGTTTGTTAGCATGCCCTTGTTCCTAAACATTTCAAGTACATATATTAACTCACAGATAATGAAAATTGCTTTATAAAAAAGTACAAGTTCAAAATAGTAGTAGATTCTAATAATATTGAATTATTTGCAATTTATCAAAACAGGGAATACCATCAACATGTGGCATTTTATGTGTACAGAAAAGGGACAAAATGTTCCTTTACTGGCAAACAATGATTTATACTTGCAGTTTGTTTTAAACCGGAATTAACCGGCTCTAAATTCTATTGACCAGCTTGATTTTCCTCAAGGCTCAGTGTCATTGTTATCTATCTGCTTAAGTGCATCGCTGTACTATGGTTTGTCATGCTGATTTTAAACCAAGGAATTTGTATTTGGGTTTTTGTTTGTTGTTTTCTGGTGTTTTGTCCTCGGTGATAATTGCTGGCATCTTGTTTCTGGCCTTGTGGTTTAGTTATCTAGTGACTGCAGCTAATGTGCTAAGTGGGCAGTTTTGTTATATGTTCATGTTGGTTCTTTAGTATTTGAATTTTATTCCCATTTTCCAGGTTCTTGTTTCTGGTTTTTCCAGTGCTCTGTCTTGTATAGCTCAGCCAGGAACTGCTCATCCAATCTGCTGTACCAGGTCCTGACAGTCAATGTCCTCGTGTTCTGTAATGTCCCATGGTCTCAGGGAGTTTTGAGCAGAACATTTGGGATATGTGGCATTTGGCAATCTGGTTTGGGATGTTCCAGAGTCTGGATTTTTACTTTCTGGACCTGAACAGGACCTGGACTTCCAGAATATTTTGTTTTGGGTCACGCAAAAAAAGAGCAAATGGCTTTTGGTACAGCTGTTGACCAAAAGTGTCATTTCATTACTTGAGCTTAGTATGAATGTGCTGTATAAGAAACCATTTTCACAAGACAAGTTTCATTTTGACAAGGCGAAGCAATTTAGAAGAAAAATATTTAGAAATTGAGAAATTGTTGGCTAATGTGTGAAAATGTACATTTTTTTGTCGCAATTATCTACCACGGAATCCTTAATCAAAATGCTACATTTGTCATATACAACACAGTAAATCGTCTCACTCTTTTCTATTCTGGGCTGCAGTGAATGATCAGAAGCAGAGGAGAGTGTATGTGCTGTCATTTACAATATGTGCGACAATGTAAGTTTTCATCACGATAATCATTCATATTTTACACTCACCCTATTCTGCACCCAAGTTTTTCCTCTAAATGGTGCTGGAATATTACAATGCCATGTTCAAGCAGTGTACGAGATACAGACAAGATCATGCTAGCACCTGATTGGCCCAAAGAAACATTGTGTACCAGATATAATATCTGCAAAATACACTATGCATAAAACCAAAGACTGACTTAAAAGACTCCTAAAAGAATGATGTGTACAAGCAGAAAAATAGATGAGTGATGAAATTTAGATGAGTGCATTTTCTGTTTCAGTTTTGAGGTGGCATTTTATAGCCACAACTTACCTCTCCTCTGTCCGAAGGGAGTTCTCTAGATCCTTGATCTTGCTTTCAAATTTGATGATGATGTCATCTTGAACCCTGGTATTCTGAAGCTCCTGTATCTCTTTATGTAGGTCCTTGATCTATAGCACAGAGGTAACTGATTTCATTTGTTGCTAGGAAACATCAGAATGCAACATTTCAACAAAAATAGGTAAACAAATATACATAATGAGAATTAAAATATATGCATAAATAATACTACAAACAAGACAAAAAAATAATATGTAACAATCAATAGAACTGCAGTCACATAAAAAGTTCATAATATGCAATTCTGTTCATCATTTTCATGGTCGTATTTTCAATTTGTATATGCTTATAAACAGAAAGTAAATTGAAAGCCGCAAAACCCATAACAAATCCTGTTTAATAAACTGTTTACACTAGTTTAACTCATATTCATAATAAGCATAAAAATTTCTTCTTAATTCTAAAAAGTTCAAAAGTTGTACATCTTTGCAAATAAAAACCAGCACGAAAACTGAATCTAGTAATTTTAACATAGTCTCAGAAAGTTGTCCCAACTGCTGTCAGGCTCTTAATTTGCAGATTAATTCTGTGCAGTGCTCTGTTGTTATTTATACTGTATGTTGTATAAATAAACGTCAATTTATTCATGTGGAACACATAGAACTAATAATAATACATGAAATACCCATTTGACCAGGGATGACCTGATTTCAAACACAGTATGAAGGTCAGACAAATATATATTTTATACATATATATGAGTGTTTAGCAGTTTGAGGAAAAATCTTGTTTCTAGGACAGGGGTTTAAAATCTAGTTTGTATTGTGTTATGACAAATAAATCCTTGCTTTGTGCTTGTTAAATACATAATTTTGATATTCTTAAAATTGAATCCAATGTAACCTCAGAATTGTTTTTATTACTTTGTCACACATAATGCCGCGTACCTCTCTTTCTAGAATGGCTTTTTCATATTCCAGCTGGTCATTAAGGTCTTTTTCCTGAATCAGCTTCATCTGAAATTGTTCTGCCTGTAAAATAAATCGACTTCCTTATCAAAAAGACAGTCAACCTGTTCTGTTAGGTTAGCATGTAGGTCAGTGTAAAAATAATAGTATCTAGTGAAAAGTACATAGCAGTTGTTTAAAAAAAAAAAAAAAAAACACATTCAGTGATGAGTGCAAATTATTAAAATTACACAAAAATAATAGTTTGCTCAAAAGTAAAGTACCACAGAATTTATAGTTATTCATGTCACTGGATATAAACTATTTTAAAGTTCTATGAGCTGCCAGTGGTATATTTCAAAAGGTTTACTGTGTAAAAGAGAATGTAGAAGCTTAGCAAAAATCCACATTTAGAAGATTTACCTGTTCACTGGCTCTTTTGTATTTGCTGGTCGACCTCTGCTCATTGTCAAGCAGCTCTTCCAGATCACTCTCCAGATCAATTACCTTCTCCTGAGGAAATGGTCATGGGAAATATCTTGAGATTTAAATCGACTGTCTCCCAACATATGAATACCATCGATCTAATACTCTGTTGGGAAAGTGCAGGTTTTTTTTTTTTTTTTAGGAAAAAAGCTCAGAGAATAATACCATCCATCCATCCATCCATCTACCAACCCGCTTTATCCTATTGGGTCGCGGGGGGTCCGGAGCCTATCCCAGAAGCAACGGGCACGAGGCAGGGAACAACCCTGGACAGGGGGCCAGC
>JAODJU010000119.1:25756269-25778024 GCA_026776725.1 Gnathonemus echidnorhynchus | reverse complement strand
GGGGGGGAAACCAGAGTACCCGGAGGAAACCCCACGACGACACGGGGAGAACATGCAAACTCCACACACATGTAACCTAGGCGGAGATTCGAACCCGGGTCCCAGAGGTGCGAGGCGACAGTGCTAACCACTGCACCACCATGTCGCCCCCGAGTATAGTACCAGAAGTGCTAATTCAAGAAGACGTCTTGAATGATAAATGAAAATGATATGACATGAAAATGATAAACCTGTTGAATTGTACTATAAATGTCTATACTGTGCAGCAATAATATTTTATTTTTAAAATTAAATATTTATAGTGAATCAGTTTTAATTTTTGAAGAACAATTGGGTGTGCTGCTTCTAAAATATTTTGATTAATGAGTTTCTGTAATTTTAGCAGAAGAACGTATAATCACGATTACATGTTTTGAAGAAAGCTGAAATGATCTGGTACCTGGGTCTGCTTCAGCTGTTTCATAACTTCCTCCTTTGATTGGACCATTGCCTCCAGCTCCATCTGCAGATCTTCTACTGTCCTCTCAGCCTGTTTGCACTGCAGTTGGATACGTTCCCGCAACTGGATCTCTTCCTCCAGAGATGTCTCTTTGTCAGTCAGCTTCTCAGCAATCTGGGTCAAACACACATACCCACTAAATGACTTACTGACTTTTATATATGCAGTACGAGTCAAACATCTGCACACACTAAGCCACCTACAAAGAAGAGTGATAGAGTGTCACATTGTATGACCTGGCCACCTGACCTAAACACAGTAGAAATGGTTTTTGGGGGAGTTTGATCAGAGAGTGAAGGAAAAGTAGCCAATGAATGCTCAGTATATGTAGGACCTACTTCAGGACAGCTGGAAAAGCATCCCAGGCCACCTCATGAAACTACCGAAGAGGAGAAAGTGTTGTCCGATGGAAAAATTGGGGTTAAGGGCCTTGCTCAAAGCCCAGTGATGGGACTGCTTTGTCAACCCAGGGATTTGAACCGGAAACCTTCCGAGTCCCAATCTACAGACTACAGAGCCCCCCCCCCCAATTAATTAACTGTGTGTGTGTATATATATATTAGTAGTACTGTACTTGTCACCAACAGAAATTACAGATATTTGCGTTTTATTTTATTCATTTAAAAACATGATAACATTTCACTTGAGGGGGTGCAAGTAACTTCGTAACTCAGTTACTACTCAAGTACAAATCATGGACAGCTGCAGGAAATACATGAACTGTCATGACTGATTAAATGACAAACATGGGCTCAGTACGTAACACTTAGTTACTGGTGAATTAATACGTTAAGTAAGAGTGTACGACTACATTATTTGTGCCCAGAAGTAAAGTTACTAAAAACATTCTGAGAAGGGGTCCAAGGCATAAAAAACCCTATTTTAGAACAATAACCAAAAATACAGGTGAATTTACAAGCATATTACAATAAATAATGATAAAAAGAGCAGCGGTAAATAAGGATAAGAGTGAGAATGTCAGACCTCCCCCTGTAGCCGCCTGATGGTCTGCTGGGCCTTGTCCAGCTCCTGCGTGTTCTCCAGCAGACTCTCCTCCAGTTCCTCCGCCTGCAGCTGGGCCTCATTCTTCAGCTTCTGCTGGAGGCTCAGCTCCGTGGCTGACTGGCTTGCATCTTTTAAAGCGTCTCCCAGCTGCAAGTGATTGTAATCAGACAGAGCGTTCCCTCTTCAAACAGAACATGTGACAAATTGACTCTTTTTTTTTTTTTTTTTTCAGCTTGACTTTATGCAACACAAGTGCTCAGAAATGCACAATCTGAGACAGATTATAACCATATTAATGTAAATATTAAATGTGGAACAATATAAACATATGGGGGAAAATTCCATGACTGCCTTGTATAATTGGGGTAATCAGTTACTAAAGGTGTTATATTTGCATTATCGGAATTATACTTGATTTACATCCCTGCCAGTATATGTTTTTCAAAATTTAACAAACACAAAGGAAATATTGACTTTTTAACTTTCTAAATACAATTCAGTTCAGATGACAAACAGTCACACTTGGTTCGTTTCATGCAGAGGCTGCTGTCTCTCATACCTCGGCCTCTAGGCGGAGCACCGTGTCGCTCAGCTCTGAATTCTTCTTATCACGCATCTCCTTTTCTACCCTCAGCTCTTCCAGTTCTCTCTCCATATGCCAAAGCTTCTCAGATAATGTCTGGGAATGTTTCGTCTGCTTCTCAAGAGCTTCCTGCAACACAATGAATTCCAGGCGTACACCACCACATTACTGCAGACATCAACTTCACGAGGAACAATAACTCTTCAAGGAATAATAATTTTGATGACAGGTGTTTGCTTAGAATGTAATTCTAAAAATGTATTAAATTAGTATATGTAGTATATATAGACACAAAATATACATAGAATTAGTATATATAGAATATTACCATATTATTCTATATAGTATGTATAGAATAATAATATACTATAGTCAAAAAATTGCTTGCCGTACTTCAGCATCTTGTATCTTGTTCTTCAAAGCCTGCTGCAGGAAGCCAAATGCGAATTCTTGAGTGTTGGCCTCCACCATTGCTTCTCTAGCTTCTTTTAACTCAGTCTGCACACAAAACATAAAGTACGCTTAACTTATACATATGGATACATTTACAAGCATTTCTCATTTGCATTTGAGCTTTGACCACAAGGATTCTAGACTATTAACGGACTATATTATAACAAGACGTCAAACAGTTACAAACTCTAGGGTTCAGAGCCACAGCCCTAGAGGAACATAACTGCAGCTAGATCTGTCAGAGAAATATAACGTACAGCCGCAGGACCCTGGCTAGCTGCTTCTGTTTTAATCAGATTATGAAAAACACACATACTAACTTTTGGGTTTGGAAATACTCTATAAAAATAAACACATAAACCACTGGTCGTTTCTCAGTTTGGTAAAAAAAGAAAACAAAACATTAGGTTAGATTTCATAAAAATATCTTAATCACCACAGTGGGCCCTCTGTATCTATAGGTTCTGCATTCACTGATTTAACCAAGCGCGGATTGAAAATATTAAAAATAAAATAAAATAGAAATAAAAAATTCCAAAAAGTTCCACATGAATGAATGTGTGTGTGTGAGACAGAGAGAAAGACAAAATTAATTCATATTTACTCTATTTATATTTTCTATATAATATGGTTGATGCGTCTGTACTAAACATGCACAGACATTTTTGTCATTATTCCCTAAACAATACAGTATATCTAATATTTACATTGCAATTACATTGTATTAGGTATTATAAATGTATAAGTAATGTAGAAATGATTTAAAATATACAGGAGGATGTGCATAGATTATATGCAAATACTTCGCCATTTTATATAAGGGACTTGAGCATCCTTGGATTTTGGTATCAGCAAGGAGTCCTGGAACCATGGATACTGAGGGTTGACTGTATTGTATTTTATGAGATAAATTGTTTAATTCCATGACAGATCAGATGATACATAATATTTTCACTCAAGTTGCAGCTTTCTTCAGCATACCACTTGCTGTAGTTCATGATTTTAAATCATGACGCCTGTAACTGAACAGTGTATCATCCTAATTAAATGTACAGTGGGATGCTACTAATACCAATGCTAATACCAATGCTAATAGCTGCAATGTTGCATGGAGGCGATGTGAAAGATTAGTCTACATTAAAATAGGCAATTCAAATTTTTAAAAACTGGATATCCATGTATTATTCATTTTGCATCATACCTCTATTAGTATTTTAGTATACTATACTATACTATACTATACTATACTATACTATACTATATTAGTAAGTTATCTAGATTTGGACAGCTAACGAATCAAGTCCTTAATGTACAACATTTTTTTTCCAGTCACAATTCCACAGTGAGCTACAGTAAAGTCTATCCCAGGAGATACATGTCATAAATCGGGTTGGAATTGTTGTGTCTGTGGAAGGAAATCCATGCAAACACAGGGGAAGCATGCAAACTGCAGAGAGCGCCCGAGGGGCAGGGCTCAGGAAGCCACCATACCACTCCATTAACATAATGAGAAAAATCTTATAGCTCACACAGCTATGCTGAACTTCATTGTCAGACCTTTGTACTTTATGCATGTAGTACATTATTTTTGGTCTGCCGTGATGTTTGCATAAAATGTGAATTGTCATACCTCCTGCTGTCTTAAGCGCTCATTCAGAGCTGAAATCTCCATTTCCATTTCTGCCATCTTTTCCTTCATTCGTTTCATCTCCACTTGCAGTTGGGTATTTGTCCGAAACAGGTCTTCATTGTGCACCAGCAGTCCCCTCATTTCAAAACGAATTTGGTTCCTCTCCTTATCCATCTCAATGCTCTCAGCCTCAAGGAACTGGTTTCTCTGTGAGGAGAGGAGAAACCAGGCAAGACAAAGTCATCAAGAATTCTCAAATACTGTATATGTAGGTTATCTATTCTGTTATGTACTGCTTGATAGAACAAGACTGCATCTAATGTCAAATGTACTACATTAAGGTGTTTACACACTTGTGTAAACAAGCCTATTTTGCTTTTCATGTATATTTAAAATTATTGCATAAGCAACAGTTGTAAATTGACATGATAACATTATAACACTTTTTAGACAGCATACCTTCTGAATTTCATCAAGCTGCTTTGTGAGTTCTTCAATATAATCTCGTTTATAAGGAGCTGATGTCTTCAGGAGATAAGGACTAGTACTGGGCTGTAAGACCAAACACACATATGAACATGGCACTGGGCTGCCAAAATATATGGGTATTTTAGTGTTTTGAATGCATTTGTACGTACGTAGGTACATAGAAATTTGTTTGCAACCAACTACGCACGTAGCCATTTGGCAAAACCTATTAGTGTAAACTCCCCTCAAAATTTGCTTCAAGTTGTCAAAATCTAACCCACCCCCGAACCCCACTCCCCAGTGAGTGAACATTTCAGAGGGGGTCCCCCATTGATTGGCGAAATCTACCTAGCAGCCCACCCCCCAATAAATTAATTTCTACTGATTCTGGTCAAAGTGTGGAGGGTCTAGAGTCTATCCCAGGCAGCAAAGAGCATAAAACTGGGGTACACCCTAGATGGCATAGCATTAAGAAGTCATCAAAACAGCATAAACAATTTTCTCCGAAACGGAGTTTAATTAAATATTTATTTTGTGTATAGATGCATATGCAGGTCATGAGGGGGACAGTCCAGCCTGTATTCCATTCCATCACAGAACACACATTCACACACAATAATATGCCACGGGCAATGCAGAGGTACCAATTCAGCAAACTGCATATCTTTGGGACTCTGGGAGGAAGCTCAGACAAACACAGGAGGAGCACAGTTCAAAAGCTGCCAAACACTGGCAAATTAATAGCTGCCTCTAAACATTTCCCTCAGTGCCCGATTGTGTGTGTAAATGTGTTCTGCAATAGGCCTGTGCCTCTGGTGCTTCCTGGGATTACCGCGCCCTGGCACTGCATAAGTGGCTGTGGAAATCGGATGATTTTTATTGTTTGAATGTAACATTTAAATATATATTTTTATACTTGACAGGAAAAGTTCTCATTAGCACCTGACCTCTCGCCTTCTAGTCAAAGTGTCGTATGCGGGGAATCGTCCACGGGAGGCAGAGACTGTGGGGGAGGGCACCGGGCTGACACTTCTGCTATTGTAACTAAAAACGCTGAGGTCAGATGGGGCTGGTGACATCATATCCTGGACAGCAAGGGCAGAAAATATAGAGAGAGAATCAGGAATGAAAGTATAGCACCTCATCAAAGGAATACCTAGGATTACAGCATGAGGCGTTACTAAAGCAGAGTAGTAAACAAATCATTTCACTTGGACAATTAAAGTACTACTTTTCAGGAATGAAATTCATAAACTAATTTCAGTAACTCACACAAAATATGCATAAAATCATAAAAATGTGACTGAAATATATAAAAAACATGAATAATATAATACCTTGTATTCAGCATTTCTGTAAACGTGGTCAATTGAATGAGCCGCGTAGGGGCTGTTGAACACCCTTGGTGGACTGTCAAAACCACCCACCTGAAACCAAAGAGCAAAACATTTCAAACTCTAAGCTTGCTTATGAATAATTCATTGTATTTGACTATAATCTTATATTTAAGCGCCAAATTTGACCATTCTCATAACAGTGAGTTAAAGAAATTTCTGCTTGAAGTGCCGAAGCAACCTAAGAAGCTTCAGCTTCAGCTGCTGAAACTCACCCTGTCTGACATCGTATCCCAGTCTCGGGATGCCAGGGACTCCAGGGAGCCACGGTGGTTGTTAGACCCGAATCTAGAATTACTGCTCTCCCACTGGGAGCTTCTGGGCCCATTTTCATTTGTTTCATTCCTGGAAACTTTCCCAACTATATCTGAAGCAAGAAAGAGTTGGTATTTTGGGTTCTGGCTGATTTTTGCAGCTGGTGGTTCCTCTTCAGATGAAGGACTTTCAAGCTGCTTATTTGCGAAGGCTGATTCCTAAAGGATTCAATATGAGGAGAAAATGTAAATTAAATTTCAAATAAATTAAATGTATATACAAATGATATTTGAAATAGTATTTTGAATGCCCTATCCTACAAAAAGTCAACATGGCTGAATTATATCAAATAACCAACTGGAATAAAAATTGTAATTTTACTACTAGGCTTCATCCCTTTACACTGGGATTTTTTTTCAGTAGATTGTTGTTTTAGAATACTGCGGAATGCATTTTAAATGGCATATACCATTTCATGCCTTTTTTATTTTCAAGGTGCTCATTTGTCTGAATATGAGCAATCAGTGAGATCTCCGCTTATAGTGCTCAGTTAATAGAATGTTAATAGAATACAATTTGGATTTAGCTTTATTGTCACATACATGCATATAGCGACTACAATGAGGAAAAAAAAATCCTGCAGCTATAAGCAACACGTTTGCTTCTTTCTGGCAGGTCATGTTAATTAAATTTGATGCAATTTTAATTTTTTTGGACAACCATGTTTTGGGAACCTGCCAGATCATTTCCAGGTTTAACAAGCAACTCTGTGTTAAAACTTGTAAACAAGTAACAGAGAGAAATGCCATAGGCATTAATTGTTTCTCTCTCTCTCCCACAATGTTATGACTATTTTGACTAACAAAGCATCACCAAGTGATTTTCACTGAGCAAGTGTAGATAATATATACTGGGGATATGGGAAGGTTACAAACTGATAGGTATGTCCTTGTATTAATAGAGAAAAAAATAAATAAATGCATGTGATCGTTACCATGCCATTCTCCTGTTTGTGGTCCCTACTCATCGTGTCTGACACTTTATTTGGGAAGCTCTCAAGGTTCTGTGCCTCCTGGTACCTTTGTCCATCGTCACCCAACATTTCCTGTAGAGCAAAAAGGCTTCTTCCTCAAATTTTAGCTGGTCCACTGCTGGATATACACTCCTGTATCTTCTGCCGCACCCTTAACCCTGTGTTGATGAGGAGGCAAGGCAAATTTAGTAAATCTGTTCTTTTCCTTGAACAACGTAATAATAAATGTTGTCTGCCACAGACACTCTGTGCTCCAGCTGAAGCAGCCACCGAGAGAGAAAGCCTCCCTCTCTCTTATACGACCCCCCCTGGTGGCCCCAGACCCCCGGTTCATGGTCGTACAGTCGCCCCACCATCAGTGGTGGGTTTGGGCCCCAATCAAGTCACTTCACCCCCCCTCCCCAGATGTTCTGAAACTCCACCACTTCCCATAATCCTTCTGCCCTCCTAGAGAGACCCCCCAAGAACAGCAACAACAGCATGGAACTATATACAATAAAAGTAACCAGGATGCAACAACATGCACAGACATTCAACATATGAAATAAGGAAATTCATTTACGAGCGTAAAAGACGCTGCACTGAAGCTTAGTCTCTCCTTACTATGTTCTTCTGATCCTTTTGTAGTAACAACTGAAATAAAAGTGAAAATGAAGCTTAAGCATAAATTTCTTAGCTTCAGCTACAGTTTAGTTACATTCTTTCAGGTTTTACTTGGAATATAGCCTGTGGTCAGGGGACAATCTGACGGCAGGGGATTTTCACCTGTAACCGGGTAACAGTCTAGACCAGGGGTGGGCAGTCTTATCCAGAAAGGCCCATTGTGTATGCGGGTCTCCTCTGCAGCTCCTTAATTAGATTACTAATCTGAGGACTGATTGGCTGAGGAGTCCTCACACCTGGGTTTGAAGGACTGACCTAAAGGTTACCCCGAAAACCTGCTGTCACGCCCCGCCAGTGAACCGGCAATGGGAGGCAGCAGCCCCAACCAATACCGGGGCTCCACGTTGGATATGAGCCCGAAAACTCTGCAGCCCGGTACAAGGTATTGTAGATGAATAGATACAAACTGAGCGTAACTTTCCCTGTCTTTCGTATAGCTCCGTTCCACCCTGCTTGCCCTGCCCGACTCTTCCTGCGACCCGTCTCGACCTCCCTCCTGCCCTTCCTCCCCTCGCTCTTCCTCCTCATGAATCCCCCGTGTACCGTGTCTGTGTCACCGGACGGATCTCCTGGCTTTCGACCCATTTGCCTGCGACCCCGACCACGAATCCGGATCCTGACCCTGGCCTGCCCGATCTCCTGGTTTTCGACCCTGCCTGTACGACCACGACTCCCTCTGTTGGTCCTAGCGGGTTTGTGACACCTGCATACACACCGGCCCTTTGCGGATAAGGCTGCACCCCCCCCCCCCCGGTAGAGTTCCCCACAGACCTGCATCTACCCTGCTTCTGTTTTTTTTTTTTTGCTTCCTGTTATGCACATCCAGACTTGTTTTATCTTACTTTATTCTTTTTGCCATCCAAAACTGTCCATTATTTTCCGTCATTACCGTCTGCATCCTAATGCGAGGTGATTGTGTTGCACTGCAATATGAATGCTCCTGAATGCTTCTGTTTTGGGTGTTTTCCATGCTGCTATTTATTTCTAACGCATCATCGGGTTACAGAAATATGCCATGACATAATCCTTACTTGCCATTTTCTGAAGAATTATTATATTATGTATCTTCTCGCTGTTAGTCTATGCTATCCCTGTGACTAACAGATTGAAACAGTTTCTTGAAGCGTCTCTTCTTGAATAACCTGCTGAACATGCTCCACATGCTCCAGCAAGTACACTTCACTTCACAGATATCAAGATTTCTGTTTGCAGCCAAGTCATAACACCAGACCCAAGGTACAGCGAGCTCATATATGTACAAAGAGAAGGGAGTGTGGTGGGTGTGGCAGCCACATACTTTGCATGTAAGCAACAGAACAAGATGCAATAAATGCTTAAATTTCTTTAGGTTGTTCATGAAAATAAAAGACATTTTTTCAAAGACCTGGACAGTGGACATATGGTACATTTACCGCACCTAGTACAAAATATCTTTATTATAAAATTTTTTGATTATATGTTCTTCGGCTATTTTTTACCATCTTTAGTAAATTGCTGGAGCAAACACATGTGCAGAGGCTGCCCAGTTAACGACAGCATCCGAGACGGAGTTCATTAACACAATGGCTGCATCAGGTATTCACCTTTTACATAGTCCTCAGAAATTCTGAACAATAAACATATGTATTCATTATGGCAACAACATGTCACGCCATTCCCTGAAGTGTCAATCGTTGGCGGTACAGCCAGGTGACAAACAAGATTTGTGCTGTATTAATATACAGGACTGTTTGGTTTGTGTAATTTTTCTTAGTGGTATTAGACTTTACCTATAAATAAACTGTGAGATAATTCATTCATAAGTCATTACTATATTAAGACACTGTTAAATGTAGCAAAAAAAATCCATGGTCTATAATAAAGTATATCAAAGTACTGTCAATGGTCAAGAAAGGTGTATTAAAACAAACTGCAACATGATACTACGTAAAAAGTAACCTACATTTACAGAGCAACACATAAGTGCGATTACTGTAAATACCCCACCCAAACTTTACCAATTTACGAAATGTTCAGAAAGGCCGAAATACAGATATAGTCACAGTTTGTACAACCAAACAAGAACAAACAAGATGTGCTTAACTTTTTCCAATTTTGGAATGCACTTGCAATGCATTAAACGTGTATAAACCTGCTGCCTGAACACTCATGCGAGTTTCTGAGTCATTGTGAAAGACATAAAATCAACACAAACTTACCGTAAGTAGATTCTCGCAAATTCGCGTTGTTCCCATGACTTTATAAGTGGAAGCTATTTCACTCCGAATAAGGGGCTTTTACCTCTGGGAGCTTGGGCACGTATTTTGTTAAAAAGTCAAAAACAGTTATATTGCATGATATACTGTCAGGTTCTTGTTTTGGGCATCATGTGTTTTCCCTAAATAACCAAGTGAGATAACGTAAATAACTGATAACCTAAATAACAACCGAGATGACACATTTAAGTTCACTTGTTTCAAATTTATGCAAATATTTTTTAGTGAATTATTCTATGAGACAGATTTTTAAAAGGGACCACATCTAAGGGTACTCTTGGTATACTAAATGCATTTTTTTAAGATGTACTTGTTCTACAGTGCACAGACTTGTATAACATACAGCCTGAAAACATGGGAAAAACTCAAACTGAATTGCTTCGGGCCATGACTTGCCAGTAACATGTCATATGGGAACAGCCCCTTTCGTGTAAGCATTCACACATTCCAGGATCACATTTTTTAGACATAGAAATGTCAGATCTTCAGAGAATGTCCTTTATTACATTGAGTATGAGCATTTCTAAAAAACAGGTTAATAGAAAACATGATGAAGTTTGGTATGCACAGTCCAGGGTTTTCATCTGATGTTTTTTGAAAGTATGAACCTTAAAAGCTAATTAGCTAGTACAATAAGATAGATGAGCATAACTCAGAAAACCATTATTAAACGTTCTACTCCTTGGAATTGAAAGAAAGAGCAAATGAAACCTCCCAATTACTCTCCATATGACGTCAATTTAAATATGTTGCAATGCAACGACATAAATAATCGACTTTTTTGTTTTCTATTGGCTATAACAATTTATCATGCATTTTAAAAGCTTTTCTTTATTATTATTATTATTATTATTATTATTGTCTGAAATTGCAAAGGCTGATTTCTGTTTGATTCAATTTAATCAAACCGTTTATTGCATTTGTTGTTCTATATCGAAGTATTGAGATTGAAATGGGATTCCCATCCAAAATAATAAATATATATAGTATTCGGCTGAAGTCCAACTACATAACCTACCACTGGTTCACTACTTCGGTTACATGCCTTGGGTGTTTTCTTGAAATGATTTTTGGTTACTGAGAACTATATTGATTCTTTTTACTGATAAATTAACAATTTGAAAGTATCTCATTACACAAAAATAGAGTATAATAAAATGATATCATTTAATTATATATGGAATTACAGCAATTATGAAACCGTATCCTGCTGTTACCCTTATCTGCCCGTCCAGTACAGGGTGTCAGTGAGCCTGAAGCCCCTCCCAGGAGACAGAGGGCACAAAGCAGGGGACAGCTGGCAGCGGATGCACACACTTTTGCACAATTTAGAGACACGAGCTCACCGAAACCAAAACGTCCACATGGGCCTGGGACATGGTACATTTCACACAGGAACAGACAGGTTGGGGACTGATCCCTCAATACCTGAGGTTTGAGGATGCAGTGCTGCACAGCCACCCCAACCGCACGTAATTTCTGTTAATATATTAACTTAAAAATTATAACATGATATGCAATAATCACTGCTCATTTAGGCTTTAAAACAGAACTGTATATCAGTTTGCTCATGGCACGATGACCACAGAGTACTAAGGTGAGTCCTTGTTTAATGTGACTCAAGTGAAAGAGGGTTGAAAAATGCACCAGATGTTATTAAATGTGTCACAGTTAAATATAAGAAATGCTATCAATCGCGTTCCAGGCATAAGCATTATCAAATAAAATGATATTTTCTGAGATACATAGAGCTACATCACTGGCACCTTGCTAGGTAAAATATTTCATACCAAACAATGTGATGTGAGTCTGGACAAAGCAACATGACACAGTGGGTCTGTTTAAATAAACTGTTACCCAGCCAATACATGTTAGTTTTATTTAAACTAAATAAATTTATTTAAACTAAATAAAACAGGTGATTTGTGGGCCAAATGTGTTCTCAAAAGAAAGCTTATTTGGCCTGTAAATATTACTTGTATTTTTTAAAAAAATGAAATACCCTGTATCCCCCAAGTTTTTGATTTGACATTATTCATGTAAATCCCCGAATCAACAATATTTGACCTAATGCAGACCACCTTCCCATTACTTACTTCATTTTTATTAAAAACAGGAAATTATTAGGGGTCCAAGCAGCATAGCTGCAGGATTCCTATTGTTTTTTTAAACAAAATATCTGGGGAATTGCATATTTTGAGTCAAAATAGCACCGTAATGAAATTCACATTTTATGCAAAAATGTAATGCTGTCTTGACTTTTTATACAAACACACACTTTTGTGTTGATAATACAACAAAACAGATTTACTAATGTAAGGAAGAGTATGGACCACTGGTAAGGATGCAGAAAGTAATAAAAAGTAAATTCGTATGCAAAATTAATGTATAATGTAATTTAACAGTATAATAAAAAAAGAGCTCGACAAACATGGCTATGAATATACTCCCAAATAATGAACTGCAACGCAATATTAAATAGCTATAAGTAAATAAATAAGTAAAAATATCCAGCTTTATGCAGCAAGTCATTCTCTTTTGGTTTTGAACTATATGAATTAACAAGGCAACATAAAATTACTTCTGTATTGCAATGAAAACAGCCTTTTTTTTAGCTATATGCACAAAGGAAAATAATTGATGTAGCATGCTCTTTTGCCAGTGTTAATTGCTGAATTTCTTGCCAAAGGGTTATTGGTAAGCTGGATTTCTACGACCTACGGCAGCACAGAATTTTACAGTCTTCAGCCTATTCATATCAGAGATCAAAGATATTTAAAACCATTTCAGGATCCCTCTGATAGTCGGTTGTGAGATTGAACTGTTTCTTATTACCTTTTCTCTGCTGAATGGAAAGTGACTCCTCAGCTGTAAGGAAGACCGTCTCTCAGAGAAGCAGTGAGGCAGATCTGCGGACAAGAGTCAGAGGAGAATAAACAACCAGTTTTTCTAGTCACCTCAACCAAGAGGAAACACCTAGTTTTCATCACACAGGTGTGTACAGAAAAGCAAATGTCTTTGCAACATATCAGCTGGAAACGTTTAAATATCAACGTTATTCCTCTTTCGGTTCCTTTGCTGTAAGTATTCTTGTATGGAGCATTTAAGATACAAAGCTTTTTCTACTGCTAAGGTCAAAATGTTTCACACATGATCGCTAATGTTTGAGAATAAAATTACCTTTGAGGGGCAGTGTCACATACATCCAAGAGTGGAAATCACGTGATTGTGAAGCAAGAGCAACATTGCAATTTCTGTTCACCCTGTCAGATGCACTTTGGTGTGTTTAGTTAGGTTTATTATTGCTGCACGGATCAGCTCGGGCTGTGAGTTCACAGGTAAGAATGGCATGTGGGCTGGGTGTGGAAATGCTGGGTTGGGCCGTGGTTTCACACGTTGGCTGAAGGCCAGAGCTTGCATTTTTTTTTCCACAGGTTGGACAACACCCTGTTTTATTCCTGACTGAAACATGACAGCACTAAGCAGTCCAGGATTGCAGAGTCATTGCAAAACTAATGTCTGCCCAGTTTATCCCCTTGGTGACGCTGAGTCTATTAGTGTTTCCTCCATGAGAAGGAATCTGTGTGCAATTATATAAATAATTCTGTATGACATATTGATAATTAGCAATATTGTACATTTTCAAAAAGGGAAAAAAACTTTATTCTGCATTAAACTTTTGTTTAGGTGTTTTTTTTTTAATACCACTTCTCCATATTTACAATATTAACTATATATGTTACTGTGTGTCACTGTTTTAAATTAAAATCATTAAAGAGATTGGATCAGGTTTTGAAAAAAATTTAAAACCAGTGCCAAAGTGATAAATATAACCAGTTACACCCCCATTGTAATTAAAATGCCCATATATGCACCTTAAATTTATAGATTTTATTACAATGAAGAACTCTGGATAGTACCATCCAACTCGTACAGCCATAGATTACAATAATGCCTACTAATAATGTTCCACCAAAGCAAAAACATACCATACATACATTTTTCTTTAAATGATTTTCATGAAATGATTCTGTTAGGGAGGGCTTTCGTACATTACTTTCATTTGCCTTCCAGATCTAATAAAGGTAATGAAACTGAAGCTGTTAAATCTTACAACACCCTAAAGCTAAAAGTGTATGTACCTCTGTTTACATGTTAGAAATAAAAATAAGTGAAATTAACTTTATTTCACAAGAGAATTATGCTTGAGATCAATGTTATTTTATGTGTAATTTTAATTTCTTAATTTTTATTTTTACTACCTTTAATCTAAATTAAAATGTATGTTTTACTTTTTAATGAAAGGAATATATGTTAATCCTAGCTGAAGAATGTCGTCAATTTGTTACGTAGCTGCATTAGATACATGCATTGAGATTCCATACCACCTGTCTATGTGACTTACACCATAGAACCACAATTCATGCACATCATAGTTATCCTAATAGTTCACAGCATTTGACAATATGGAATGGAACAAAAAACATCCTACAACATGTATCCTATTACCTATTAATTCTGTTTGCGTGAGTCATTTGGGTAAAATTCAGACAGACAGTTGCCCTTTTTTCTTTTTTCTTTTACCACTGCCCAGTATGAGCATCCCCTTGCTCACCTCCCCACCCTTTACGTCATTCCTCAGAGCCTGAAGGCAAATTTCTTTGGCTGTCAACCACCCAACACATTAGGAATCTCCCTATTTATATATGCAGCATAAGCAGACCTTGGAGACTGTAGTTACATAGAAAGTGACATCAAGTGCCATTTAAGCTAGTTAAATCAAAAAGTATATGCATTTTCTAAATATAGCGCTTTTATTATTTGCTTATTTATTAGTTAGAATACAGACTAACTAAACTTAAGATTATTTTGGGCCATAAGACTTACTTGAAACTACTTGAGTTGTTTAAAGCAACTGAGAGATATGGTAGCCGATTAGAGTCAACATGCTACAAATGACATGCTATAACCTGATTAAGTTTTTCACATTTGTTTTTAATGACCCGATTACAGGGCAAGTCATGCAAATGCAGTAATAGGATTATCAAAAACACACGTAAGCACCTTACTTGGGCTTTCACATGCAAACATAGTCAGATAAAAAAAGGGATAGATGTTACTTTGTCACTTGGGAAACTGCATGTCCCTCATCTCCTTTGTATGGTCCGTAGGACTTGCTGATATGGACCAAAAACCATATTTTGGTATTTTTAGGCAGGGTAGTGATACACAATATTTTCTATGAAGTGTGCTAAATGTTCTGTGTTAATCAAAACCACATGTTTAGATACACTATATGGGCAAAATTGCTAGAACACCTGGCCATTACTCCTACAGGAACTTTTATGACACCCCGTTCTAAACCCATAAGCATCAGTATGGAGTTGGTCCCCCCTTTGCAGCTATAACAGCTGCCACTCTTCTGGGAAGGCTTTCTATAACCTTTTGGAGTGTGTCTGTGGGCTTGTGTGTGTCTTGTGGTTGCATTCCAGTCAGGTTCTTCCACACCAAACTCAGCCAACCATGGGCTCTATTTTGATGATCTAATTCAAAACATTGCTAATTCAAAGCTAACAGTTATGGGCATGTCCTAATCCATTTTGCTATTTTGATGGCGGAGGAACCAGACTTTGCACAAGTGCAAACTCTCTTAATTATTCAGAGGCTTGTTTTGGGTGTGACATGCGATTAACCAATCAGGGGTGGCTTTCCCGAAAGAGACTGATCTTACTGAATAACAAACAAGATAAAGAACGACGTAGGTAAAGACCGAATGAGATCTACGTGCATTTCCCGAAACCCTTCGTTATTCCAGAATTAACTAACAAATTTTAAGTAGTACTTTGTCGGCTCCTCACCAGCCTTCGCGTGAGAAAATCCCAGACTGTTGATAACAGGAAAATCGATCCCACGTATTTCAATGGTGAAACATGTCATATGATTATCACACCAGACATATGCAGATGTAAAAAAAAAAAACTAATTAGAAAATCAATAAAAAGACACCAAAGCAACCAAAATTAAGACCAAAATAAATGAACCTATTTGCTGAAAAATATAAGCATCATATCTGCAAAATATCCTTGATGGTTGCATATCACATGGACATGTCCTGTAGGCCTAGTGCCAAGAACCCTTTTCGACAGATGCAGGTAGGATTCAAGGGCTGCAAATATGAAGAAGGTTCAGCATTCCATCCACTGCACCTACAATGCTAGGTATGCCTGCAATGGCATGAAAACCAATTTCAGTGTTATGCAAGGCATCCTCTCCTGCTGGACATTGTATGTAGTTGTGCGCACAGTGCATCAGAAATGTGATCAATGCATAGATGGAGGACACAGCAGCTTTGCTGACGCCATGTGCATCTGTAGGTCTGCAGGAATCCACCAGTGGCGTAGAAGCAGAGAGCTGTCAGAAGCTGCACGGTGCACAGAGGGGAAAATTCCAGTGTGTTTGTCTTCAGATTATCCTGCACCAGACCAAGGAGGCTCATTATGTCACCCCAGGCCAGCCTGTATCTCTCTATGAATTGTCCATTAATGAGATGGTCCAAGGGGTTCATGGCTACCTGTAAAAGCGACTTGGCTTCCTGGATGGTGCTGTCTCAGACACTGTCTTCTGTTGACTTGCACAATTCTCTGCCATTGCTGGTTGTGAGGGGTGATTCACCTTCCCAATTCAAAAGATGTGACTTCATTCAATTAAATTCATTTCAATTCAATGCAATCGTAAAACACATGGATGTCATTCAATCTAGTAAAATATAAAGAATTATATAACAGATTTACCTCCAAGATGGTAGATGTATATATTGACCTTATATATGTACTGATGAGTAAACTTGTAACCTTGATGAGTGATTGTAACATAAAAATTGTTGTCAGCCCTCTAAGTCTTTTTCCATGTGCATATATTTATTGTTTTTGCATATTTATATGTGCTACCATTGTGAGGAGTCTGCAGTAGCTATTCCTGTGAGTGTCTGTGGGTTGTTACATGGACAGGACTGTGAGAGGGTTACTAGTATGACTGTATGAAGTGCACTTTCACCATGGTACACAAAATCACTGTGAAATTACATATTCTATAGGTGACACTTCAAATGTGGCATTCATTATGAATAAGAGCAACAGACAGCACAGACTTTTCAGGTAGGTGCCCGAACAGGGGGGCATGGCCAAAGGGTACTTTTTGCTGCGGTAGATATTTGTCATGGCGTGGTGGGGGGTCTGGGCAGGATTCAGTGTATGGTGTTTATGTTAACATGCTGGGTAATTCATATTAAAATATCAAGATACTTGGTTATAGCTGCACTTACACTATGTATATGAATTGATGTGAAATCAATTCCATTTTAATTCTACTTCCTTAAATTCAAAGTTTAATTGTGATTTGCAATGTCTTCAAACAATTTATGAATTGAATTTGATTTTCAAGGTCGTTCTCAAGTCAGTTCTGAGTGGTTCACATCCCTGTTTTGAGAGACAGGGGAAAGCGAGAGGGGCAGGTAGGCAGGAAATCACAGGCAGCTCACTCCTCTTTATTAATCTGAAGGCTCTCAAGTTGACCTCCCTTGACAGCCTGTTTGATACTGCATGCCAGTCCCAGGAAATATTTTTGTTTCACCCATCATTGACTGGTTATTTCTCCAATTTTTAGGCAGCCAGAATACTGTCAGCCTTAGTTAAGTTAGCTTGCTTCATTTTCTTACCTTTTTAGTTGTGTGTATATATGATGATGCATACAGTCTGAACCTTTTTTTCCAGCTTGCTGGATGGTTTTCAAGATTCATAGTTTTATTGTTGTATGTACAAAGTACAAGGTACAAAGTCCAGTGAAATTCTTACTTGAATGCCTTTCCACTGACTACAGACAATTAACAGGACAGTGCAATGGTACCCTGCCATAATATACTAAGCATGAAATACTATCTAGAAAGAGAGATATGGCAACATATATTATCTAAAAACATAATATGTTCAACACAAGATAGTAAAGTGATATTGGACAAAGCAAATAGGAATATGAAAAGGCACAGTGGGTAGAATATAGAGAATTCTGGAGCAGTATTACAGAATTAATAAAAATTAATAATATTTATAAATTTATAATAAAAAAATATACAGATCTATATACACATATACATTGTGTATCTATATATTATATATACTGTGTAAATATTATGTTTGTAAAAAATCATGTGTCAATCGTTGTGATTTAAAATGCCTTAAAACACATTAAAATGAATTAACGCGATTAACTATGTCATTGAGCAGTGCATTATAGGTCAACCATATAAACCACATAAATGATTGCAGGAGACACTTTCTTGAACTGTTGTCATTTACTACATTGTTCTATCTGAAATATACATCCTTTGTGAATATTCTAGATTAATTTCCAGGTTGATTAACATTTAAATATGCATTTTCTTAAGAAGAAAAGTTTTTAATTGTGATTAATTGCCATTAATTCACTGCAAAATGTGTGATTAATGAGTTCATTTTATACACACGCACACACACACAGGGGTTGCACAATGAAACTGAGACACTAGTCAATATAGTGTTTGAGGTTTTACGCTTATATATGCGTGGCCTGGTGGCCAATCGTCACTGATTCCATCAGTAAAAGCAGAGAATGAATTAGCAGAGCAATAACACAGCTGTACATGAAAATGAAGGTAACAAAAAGAGGTTGCACTTTGCTTCAGTATAGTTTTATTGTAAGTCTACACACAACACAGACGTGTTTTGACGTGTTGCCTACCTCAGTGTGCTACAGACCATGTGCAGTTCCCATTCACACAGACACATCCCTGTCAGACAACCAATGATGACACAAGAAATGTAATTAACATCACCAGGGCATTGCCAGGCCACACCCCAAAAACATGCAGTAACAGTAGATTGACGTGATTATATGATCTGCTTGAGGGACCACCTTGTACACTCTTACTTCCTTACCCCTGTGTGTCACCTGCCCCTCAGCATACCATATTTAATTTAATAAACTGTTTTAGATAAGAGGGAGAATCACATGTTTATCCACATTTGTGGTATATTTACTGTCATGCCTGTGTGGGTTACTTTGTGTCAGAAAGACTAAATGTCAATTAAAAACCAGAATATGTGAGCACAAATGTGCCATTCGCAATAGGAATGAATTGTCTCTGGTGGCCCGATGTTTTATGGGTCTGGAGTCAATCAATCAGTCCTCTAGAGCAGGGGTGTCGAACTCCAGTCCTGGGGGGCCGGGATCCTGTATAGCTTAGTTCTTTCCCTGTTCCACAACAAATTATTCAGCTCAAGAGCTGTGTGGTTATTAGCACAAGGAGTTGAATCAGGTGTGTTAAATCAGGGGAAACCCAAAAATGTACAGGGCTCCGGCCCCCCAGGACTGGAGTTTGACACCTGTGCTTTAGAGGGTCGATCGAGTAAAACACCTTCTTAGAAGAGAAGCCTGGTATATTTTTACCATCAAATAGCATGAATGACGACTTCTTTAACCAGTTTTTTATGATATTTCATTTGTTTGAGATACTACCGACAACTGTTATACTTTTGTGTGGATAGCCATACCTTTTTCTGTGGATGGAAGAGACAAACAGCGCAGTGAAGATGGTTGGCCCTGGCAGCCATGGTCCATGAAGTATGAAGCAACTGTCATCGAGCTCTCCTCCAGATCACATGGACCTGACGCACCAGAGCCTGGGCTGAGGCATTAGTGACATCAGGGATCTGTCTCGGAAACAATAGGGGACGATTTGTCTCTCCCTGCCGGCCCCTGGAGGATGGGCTCCCCCTTTGAGTCTGGTCCCTCCCAAGGTTTCTTCCTTCTAGGGAGTTTTTCCTTGCCACTGTCGCCTATGGCTTACTCACTGGGAGCTTTGGGTGATACAAAAATAAATTTGTTTGTTTGCTTGTGATGATCAGTGCGGATTTCCATTGGAGACATGCCTGTAGCTGATGTCTGCAGGGTATTATGGGAGAGTTCCACCCAGGTGAGGAGGGATCTCCAGGTCTTGGGTCTGGCAGAGGCAAGGCAGCTCAGGTATTTCCCCCGCTGCTGGTGAGACATTCGACCTGGCCATTTGCAGATGATGAGATGGAGGTGAACATAGCCTGTACTCCCATGAGTCCACAGAATTCTTTCCAAAAGGATGAGGTGAACTAGGCCCCCTGGTCCGTGATCACATCCATGAGCACCCCACAAACTCGGACCACATGGAGAAGGGCTTCCGCAGTCTGCCTGGTAGAGGGTAACTGGGACAGGGAAATAAAATGAGCAGCCTTGCTAAAATGATCAATGACAGACATGACAACCGTGCAACCTGAGGAGACAGGCAGTCCAGTAACAAAGTCAATGGCAATATAAGTCCAAGGTTGGGAGAGCACAGAAAGTGGCTGCAATACACCACCTGGTCGGTGGGTAGTAACCTTCTGCTGAGCACAGATGGAGCAGGCGAGCACATAAGCCTGGACGTCCACCTTCATGGAGGGCCAACAGTATCTGCAGGAGAAGAACTTCCAGGTGACATATATGCCAGGGTGTCCTGCTAGCCAAGTCATGAGCCCAGTGAAGTTCCGGACTGTGCATCTCACTGGGAACATACAGCCTACCATGAGGTCTTCCCCCAGGGTCGGGTTCCTGCTGCTGGGCTTGCGCAATGTGATCCAATAGCATCATCATAGAGGCAACAATGGGGGCTGCAGGCAAGATGAGATCCAGAGGTTCGAAGGATTTGGCAGCCTCGTACTGGCAGGAGAGAGCATCTGGCTTGATATTCTTGGTCCTGGGGCAGTAGGTCACAATGAAGTTGAAATGGTGAAAAAACATGGACCATTGAGCTTGTCTAGCATCCAGTCGCTGTGCAGACTGCAAATGTTAGGTTTTTATGATTGGTCCAAATGATAAATGGGTGGGAGACCCCCTCAAGCCAGTGCCGCCATTCTTTCGGTGCCCATTTGATGGTGAGTAGTTCCTGGTCACCAACGTTATAGTCGCATTCAGCAGGTGAAAATTTCCAGCACATAAATGCACAGAGGTGTGTTTTCCCATCCTCAGCATGCTGGGAGAGCACGGCCCCCGCCCCAGTGTTGGAGGCATCGAGCTCCACCAAGATCTGCCATTGGGGATCAGGGTGATTTAGAACTAATGCAGAGGTAAATCTGCATTTGAGTTCAGCAAAATTGCTTCTGGGGCCCATGCCACCTGAGTTAGCAAAGCCCAGAAACCTCTGCAACTGTTTCTGAGACATGGATTTCAGCTAGTCAGAAACTGCTCTCAACTTGCCAGGGTCCATCTCAATACCAGCTGGGGAGATGAGGAATCCAAGAGAGATGACAGAGAGAACAACGCACTGCTACACTCGCACTTCTCAAGCTTAATATAGAGCTGGTGCTGGAGGAGGCAGCAGAGGGGGACGCAGAGAAGATAGTGTTGTAGTCAAGACCACCTTATCCGAGACCAAGACCTGACCAAGACCAGAGGGTGTCGAGACCGAGACAAGAC